>DWPV01005350.1:0-12537 GCA_018251915.1 Urbanus proteus proteus
ATCGTGAGTACCCGTTACATATTATAATGTTCTCCCGGATAATGCCGGCAGGGGAGCCGTGTGTAGTGTCGGGGGACGCGTGTGGGGGATGCGTGCTGTTGATGCGATCTACGGTTCGTCGTCTTTAGTACTATACTCCATGGTGATACAATATTCTGTCGGTGGTCTATATGTTTATGACTTGGCGAAGTAATCTCTATATGTGCACTGAATGGATCGTGGTCAGTTGAATTATATAATAATAGATAAAGTAACTTATTTATACGTATGAATTAATAAGATTTTCAAAAATATATTTATGTACCAAATAGAAAATGACATAGTTTTGGTAATAAAATTAGTATCTTATTCTAAATTTCTTTAAAAAAATATATTGATGCAATACTAAAACCATACAAGGCATTAACAAGATTTATCCATCATTCTCGTCCGAGAATATTAATGTCTTAAATCAATCAACACAATTCAACAATTTTCCATGCATATGAAAAAATATATATTACAGAAATTATTTGATTACTTCACCAATTTCCATAACTATTAAGCGAGCCATCCGTCACCGGACTATATTGATCGCTTAACATGACGTTGACTCCACTTTGACGCTTTGTTATACTATTACAGATATAAATAAGTGTGTTGGCGTGTGCAGTTTTATTTTGTCGGTTCATATGTTTGGTTACATGTATATAGTTTGTGTTTGTGTGATTTGTTATTTGTGGAGTGATAGAGTCCAAGATATCACTACGATATAATAATGAAATGATATATCTTTATAACCATATTTTTTACGTAATTATCCGTATTGGTCACTGATACTGCTCGATCTATAAATAATTTGCTTAAATACTACATATTTTTGGAATATTACTTTAGTACAGTTATATTTAAGAGCCGACACAGTAAAACTGGCAGATAATTTCACATTGGGAATAAAATATTGTAATAATTATTATCTTAATTAAAACACTAAACATAACAAGTTTTCACCTTATAATTTTGTTTTCTCACCATATTTTAGTTACACAAGCATTCAATGATGTTTTTGAACACACAGCTTAACACAGATTTAGAAAAAAGGTATAAGTCAAAATAACACAATTAGATAAAATTCACCAAATGGGCGCTTGTCTAGGAGACGTAAGGTGTTACATAAAAACTATTGTGGCTATACTTTTATATGTTGCTTAAATATTTCTATCCATGCCATTTATTTATTAGTAGCATTCTTTATTGTTAATGTTTATATTGCGCATATAGGTATTTAAGAGCCAAATGCTTCATAATAAAATTAAGCTAGGCCAAGCATAAAAATTTGTGAAAAATGCCTTTTAAATTACGATTCCCTTTACCGAGTAGAAACTTGAAAAGCTGGAACATAATTTTAAAACAGAATATATTTTATTTTGCGTCATTACTTTGTATAACTTGGCCATTTCCCTAAGCTACAAAATTCATGTAAATAAACCATTGAAGAAAACAGTCATACAAATGTGCCATTCGAGGCTTTTTTGAAAAAAAAAAAAGTGAAATAAGCTAATTTAACTCCGTAAATATATTTATTTAACAAAATTTAATATTGTTAAGGATGGACGGTTCGGTTGTAACTCGCACCTAACGTCTCCCTGTACACGTCACGTGACAATGATAATTTTCAGGGCACTTTCCCACGACGCGATGCGTTACAAACCATATGCGACGCCACGCGTTATGTCGTACATTACGTATCGACGTTGCACGGGCAGGCAGAGAACTGCGATTCGGTGAATAACGACCGAGATGCGAATGAATGCGTTGCATCGCATTGCGTGGTGAGGAAACACACCCTTAAACGAGTATTATATTATGTTGCGCCCGCTTTAAGCCAAGTATACGTAACGTAACGTAACCGGATGGAGTTACGGTGTGCCGTAGGGATGTCATGCTAAGTCTGTGTTGTAAAGCTTAGTACAGTTGGCCACAGTCTACCCGATTATTACCTGTAAAAGTAACGCTACATTAAACCTTATCGTGTGATTCCCGAGTATCGAAACTTACAGTACAAGAGCCTGTTGCCCGCTGTATCGTCGAAACTGAACACAAACAGAGTATACTAACACATAATAAGATTAACGCTCTTAGCTGCTCGTCAATGTTATGATATTATTATTCACTAACACCAATTTATTAACACATGACAATGTTATCGTATAAATAACATGTTTAATGAAGATTTATTTCAGGTGATATTTTTTATTTATATTGCACTTAAACCACTTGTTTTATCGATATTTTTTAAATTTTAATATTGGGATAATATTAACTTTAAGTACATTAATGTATATATCATACTTAGTTGATATTTACTCAATATATTTTCGTTACTCACATTATTTTATTTATGAAAAAATACTAAACACAATTGAATATTGAAAAGAAATTGTAATTTTTTTATAGTAGGTCAAAATTAACATGTCTCTTAAAATAAAATTGTAACTAAATAATTTTATTGTGATTCTGACAGCACCGTAAGCTACATAGATTTGTCAATGTTGCTGCATGTTGATTTAAAATCTATGATTACGTTAAAAATCAGAATGCATATTAAAAGCTTAAAATGTTTCTTTTTTATAACAATTTCATTTTTAAAACGAAAAAATATTAAAAGAATTATAACGCACTGGCTCTTAGCTCAGTTAAATGCGCACATAAAAGCGTTTAACTTGGACACAAGAAATAGATTTTAAATCAACACACATAACAATATACGCTTGCTAACTGTGTGTTGTCGCTACGCACGCGGGCGCAGCTGTCGCAGGCGCTCGAGAACGCCGCCAAGAACGGGAACAACGTGAGTCCAACGCATGGTCATACAAACACCGGCGTACACGAATTGGTTGCATTCTCATTGGTTACTTTTTTGCTACGATCGGAGATGTTGTATGTGTCTAGATTTGTAATGATAGGTGGGTTTAAAAATATTATAGTATACAATTCAATACTATTGCTGCCACAAGTTAACAGTGCAGGTATCGCTTATTTTGATTTAATATTTTTATTACACCCGTACTGATATCAATTTAAAGTTAACACATAAGGGGTGTCTTTTTGGTTTAAAACAGCATCAGCAAATTAGCATCAGAAAGGAAGATCTTTCTCATTTCAAGAATGTCATAGAAAGCGGCTTCGGAAGTTATTTAAAAATTGCTGTTATTATCGATAAATAATAAATACGACGATAACTATTAAACCCCCTCTTTTATAGGGAAATTCTGTGTTAGATTTCATTAAGCTTATATGATGTGTATCGGGCTGAATCTAGACATATAAAATATCTTGGATTACGGTCTTAATTAAATTTAATCTTTCGTTCGCTCTTAGCTGTCTAAGTAGAGATTGCACCCTGTATATAGTAATGGTCACCGACCTCTACCTGTTTCGATATGGAGTTAATTCTGTGCTGAACTTTATATTTTATAATATTTTATTTACTAATATGTTCCTAAAAGAAACGGTGCTATTTTATTAGAAATTGGAACACTTCTATCGTGTTTCTTAAAATTGGTATCCCAGGGATTTCTTACATATACATTAAATATACCTTAATATACCAATGATCATTAGTTCAGCAAGGATCTCCATTATTTTCGGGATGCACGTTCACAACTTATCCTGAGTCCTGTTTTACGCTATAGTAAAGTACTGAAAAATATGTAGGTACGATAAATTGTAATTTTTTTCGTAAGCAAATGGAAATCCTATACCTTAATGTTCAGATTAATAGGTTATATTTATCATGTAATTATTTGGATCCTCCAAAATGAATGTATAATTAATTTTGTCATTATTTGTTCATGCTATGTAATATAGGGTCTTGTATTTGCTTTTTAATACAATATGTAATTGCATTGTTAAGTTCGCTGAATGTATATTTGCTCGTTATCGTAAAAATCAATTAAAATCTGTTTTGTATAAATGTGATTAAAATACGCAACTGCTTTTGAGTTTCTGAAACAGAGATATAATAAGGTACACGGTTTTATGGAAACAATTTTTATTCACTGATTTATTTTCTTGCTTAAGTTAAGAACAACTTTTTTCACCATTCTTCTCTATGAACTTTAATGGTCTCTATGAAGTTTATGCTTACTGGTGTGCTTTTACTGCATATTCTGTTTTTTTGATCATCACAATACCGTGAATATTATCATTATCACGAATTCACTATGTTATTAAACTGGTGTTTAGCACTACTTATTGGTGAAACAATAATACATACAATATCACCACTTCTAAGTCACAATGGTGTAAAATATACATTATATTTATTACGAAGCAGTTGTTTTTAAGGTACATTTAATGTTATATGTTATTTTTTTTATAAATTTAGTACATGTAATATTAGTTTAGTAAATTAAATGTGTAAAATTTGTAATCCTTATGTCTCGTGCTACTGTATGCTTGCAACATTCGCTTTTATATAGATATTTTAATTTAAAATTAAACAATGTTTAAAAAACAAACTAAATTACAATGAACTTATATAAATTAGTATTTACCAAATGACAAAACTATACTTGTATCGTTTATAATAATGATATTATATTTTTATTAACAACTATTCATATGGTGAAAGATTTTTATAATAAAAAATACTTATTCGTCTTTGCTAAAATATGCTTCATATCAACAAAGTTTTTCTTTCTTTATTATTTGGTTACATTCATAACGTAACCTCTAACTATATTAGCTTTCATATAATATGTGCAAAGCCGTCAATTTTTATAATATTATCTTTAGAAGACGTTGAATATTTTTAATAATACATACTTTTAGTCACGTCGGTCATAAGATCACAATCGTGTACTCTAGGATCTTTAGACGACGTCGAATAAATTCAATATCACTCTAAGTCCCTGTATAAACTTGGCGCGTGTTACGTACGCACAGATAATGCGGCTGGACTCGTCGTTCGAGTCGCTGTCGGGGCTGGCGGCGACGCGCTCGGGCAGCGTGGCGGACCTCGCGGACGAGCCGCCGCGCCGCGCCGCTCACCGCCACTCGTACGCGGCGCCCGCGCACGCGGACCCCGACGTCGCCACGCCCACCAAGCCGTTCGGCCTCGGTAAGTCACGCGACACCTGACGAAGGGTTTGATTGTAACGTAAGAGGCTTTTGTATCTACGGATATTGAGCGTGATAGACAAAGGCCGCGGTTGACTAATTAATTTTGGTCTGTCAGATTTTGTCGATGAGATACGGGTTCTGTTTGTAGGTAAATTGACGGCGTGACAGAAAGGCCGTAATTAATATTCTTCTGTAAAATGTTGTTGTTGAGGTACAGGTCATGTTTGTCGGTAAATTAACGAACGTGCCACTACAGAAATATATTTCTTTGTCTGACACGTCCAATGTCTGTAGACATAAAGGAACCTTAACCTGTTAGTGTTATATAAATATTACTTTGGTTTCGAAATAGTATTTCAGGGCAGTAAAGTATCTGTGATCGACACCAAGTGGGACGGGAGTCGTACTGGGGGTCGGTTACAAATCTTCGTGGGTGGTTGTTAATACTTAAGGTGGAGTGTGTATGCTCGGTTATTGCTCCCGTCATAAATATAAAGATGTTGCGCACACCAAGTGTTCTCTTTGGCGGTGATAAATCCACATATCACAAAAAATATGGCGTAATACGTAGACTTGCTAAATGCTATGAAAATAAACTTATTTTTAATTATATTTGTATATGCAACGATTTTAAGATTATCACCATCACGGTCGACCGTTCTCTTTGAGTTTTACGACCACGGTTGTTACATCCGTTTAGTGGAACGCACCCGACCTTATTGAATAGTTTTACGGCTATTTTGTACTTTTTGTAGTGTCCTTAGTAAGCGATTTCGCACTGACTACTGTTAGCTCAACTGATGAAGAGTTTTAGATTTAAGAATTATTGCAGAGACTGAGTGAGTTTGATAGGTTAGTTAAACTATTGTGTAGTTAAGTAGTTTTGGTTTACGTGTGATCAATTTGAATAATCAATATAAAGAATAACTAAAATTTAGAGATTCCAATGTAAAACCTCTGTATAATCACCACACTTTACACACAATTCTTTTTATAGATTTTAACTTGTTAGACTACAGTGCACTCAATATTTGAACTGTTCAATATTTGTTCAATCATATTATGTGTCGTACTTAATACTAGTATTAGATAAATAGTACTTAAGAGTATTTTATAGCACAACTCCCGCACAGTAATTATTATTAATATTTTATATAAATATATCAATTATATTGTAAATATGATCACTGGACAAGACCTTGACCGAGACAAGTCTTGGTAATCATGCTCAAATTAATTTGGTGTTTTTTTTTCAATAAAAACCTTTTAATATCGGTTTAGAAGGAAATCCCTTTCTAAGGATACTACTAAATTCTTAATTGGTAATTTTATTTCATTTATTATTTATGTATTGTTAATTAATTAATGTGTTATGTATTTTATAATCAAAACATATTATTACATACTTAATATTTTTTATGTACTTCACTAGATTTTTCTATAGACACCTCTGATTTCTAATCATTAAATTTCTTTCCCTCGACATTATTATTGTATTTGCAGAAAGGAGTTATAAATATATTTGGTATCATTATGTTTTACTTCTGCACTGTGTTTTAGATTTAAATTTGAATAAAGAGGATGAAGAAACTTTAAAGTCATCCGTGTAAAGTAATTAGTTTTTGAAGATATTTAGTGCACTGAGTAGATTAGGTTTTTAAAAAATCAAATTCTAGCGTTTATACTGTGTATAAAATTATAAAAATGCACGCTAATTTAGGTTTAGAATAGAAAAACTCAAGGGCAACGCGAAGAGCGTCGAAAATTTCGTACATGTTCTATAGGCGACTCATTTTCACTAAACTGATAAGATTGGCAAAATCTTCATAAAAATCTTTTCATGACAATACAACATTTACCTTCTCATAATTTCAATATGATTTACTTTTTCCACTCGCTTCGTGGCAATGCTATGCTCACTACACTCTCACCCCCTTTCCACCACTTCTTCTTGTATCCCCTCATTTCTGTAAATTATTTTTAATTTTAAAAATGACCGCTCTATTTCGAAAACGGAACGAGTGAAACAATACAATCAGCTCGGTCTTTATTTCGATAGGGGCTTACAAACTTATTCTGTGAAAAAACGCAATTCGAATGACTTCAGTCCCATCAAAACTGAGGTTTCCATTTGAATCGGCAATTCAGAGAATAAGGCAACACACAAATTGCAAAATTTCAAACCCAGCTTAAACTAACATTGTTTTTTTTCTATATTTCGATCCCTCGCTACCTTCAGGCTCGTTCTTATCAGGTAAACAGAAGACAATTAATGGTAACTGACTCGGAATGGCAATTGTATGGCAAAATTTATTAGACGAATGCAACATTAATGTTGGAATTAAATACCTAGATGTGCTGTGATACTCTTACACGATTAATTAAGTTCTTGTTTTAGTGTATCGGTTACTGATTGGCTGTAAATTCTATTGAATCATTAAACATGTAAAGTATTGGCTATTTATGAGTTGATGACTTCGTCATACATCATGGAGTAAGATCATTTTCAAAATTTTACCGCACCGGAAATGAAATTAGACCCTATAGCTGAGGCTGTTAGAGTGTAAAATGATTTGAGAGCTTCGAGCATCAAGCTAGCTTCTGTCGTTGTGTTTATCTTGTTTGTTTGCGTGTCTCTTTGATTTGCATGACGCCAGCATGATTTATTACTTCCATTTCCCTTTCACTCGTCTATATGCTAAAAAATAATAATGAAACTATCTGCTTTCAGTTAGAAACAATTAGTTATGGACCAATCACTTTGCTTATTGAACTTCAATGTTGGAAATAAATTATGATACAGCCAATATTCACAACTGAAATTTGTAAACATATACACGTTTGTATGAAAGTATGATGTGGCTAAAAACTTGAAAGACAGTTTTGTTTCTGTGTACGTAGAATGTAAATGTAGCGTTAGAATAATAAAATTGATGTAGGTATATGTGTGTTAGGTACAGTTGCATGATAAGTAGCGAATTGCAACATTCATATGATGTTATAACTTGATACAAATAAGTATACGAATAGACATGTAATCTCGACGCATGGACTAGACATTGTGTATTTGAAATATGAATAAGTATATTTTGTGGTTAAATTGTTAAATATATTTCCATATTTTGTCCGTTCCTTATTTAGAATTTCTATGAAGTAGCACTAAAATTGAACAATACAATCTTAATATGTGTACAATTAGAATTTTTAGATAGAGAATAGACAATAAGTAATTCTAATGTAATGGAGTTGTTTTAGGATCCATTTTGTGGTGAATTAATTGTTGAATGTCCCATTTGTGTATTTACCCCCCTTTGAATGCGTTAGATATTTTTAGGCCAGTCGAGAACCGATCGTAGGATCAATCTGACGGCGTCAACCAAGAAGTGTATGAAACTCATGTGGATATTAACGTTTCTATTGCAGCTCGGCCAACGTTCCTAAACTTGAATTTGAACCTCAACTCACTGCGACTGCAGACGCCGAACAAGTGTACGTGCTGACTTTTAGCAGTAGAATCACTAGATTGGCTTGTTTACAAAACTTTTGTTTAGTTTCGTCTTCATTCACGTTTGTTCAGCTCATTGATTTGGTTTCAATTGTAAATCGTTTAAGTGTCATGTGAGAATTATTTCAAAGTTAACAGTAATATATGTATCCAATCATTGTATAGGTCATATAACATTATACCTTAACTTTTATTAAACCTTATTATGTGAAAACATTTTTTTGTTTTTCAAATAACGGGAGAAATGATTGATACAAAAATTGGATACGTTTCAAGCTATTCGCAAGTATTTTATTTGAATAATCGAGTGACACTTGAATCGATTTTAATCGGATTTAGGTCTTTAATTATTTTCGTTTGTAAAATCGTTTCTACTGTCACGGGAGGCTCTCTTTTGTTTTTATTTGCTCAGCTCGGTAGGAGTTGTTTTATGATGCAATAATGAATTGGCATGATGTTTATTGCAATAGCATGAAATTGGCGTATTGTGTACAAAAGTGCAGATGTGTTATCGTGTAACTTGTTTGTATTTTTATATTATGTTTATTTTTATAATTCTCGAGTTCATGGGCACAAGCATACATTCAGAATTTCTTCAATGATATAGTATTGCACTATTCGACTCTTCTTTTTCTTGGATCATGATTATTATTTATATCTTTGCCGTGCGGCGCTAGTTACTAAAAATTGCAATTTTAAAAGTTTCGTGCTGATCTTTGTGATATTTGTTATACAGTTATCTTGAGGTGATCCAGTGACTTTTTGTTTTTTATTTTAATTTAAGTAGTAATAATACATAAATATTGCTATGTTATAAGAATAATATTTTGTACTAGAGTAGCTAATTTACGTAGTTATCGTTTTTGTAACATTATAATTTGCAGTGTACATTTTGTTTATGGAGACGGCTTCACTGCAGTAATATAAATTAGGAAGTCTGCAAATATTTCTTTAACTTAATTTCTGTTCAATTTTCTTGTATATTTTAGATTATTTCGTTTCAAAAGTTATATGGTTCATATATTTGGTTGGTTTAAAATACGAGTTGTGTAACAAAGATGTTAGAAAGTCTACATTAACAAACTTTAATGTCAAAGATTAATGTCAAAGATTAATGTCAGCAAATATAGATCAATAATAATCAATGATACCGTGGCTGAATATTTGCATTTTGCACCAGAATTTGAAATTGACTCAATCTAATCTTTTTTTCATTTTTAGAAATTAAAAACAGTTTTGTGTCAATTGAATGGTAAAGCCAACAACAATAACGTATTGTTAAAAGTCCTGACACTATTAATTAACAAAAAAAAATTTTGAATGAGTGACAATAACGGTTGGATGATTATTACGGTGAGACGATGACACTCGCATCTATTTAACACTACTATTTATCGTTATTTGTATCGCAACCTAGACACATAACACCTTTGTTACGTCCGACGTGTACTTGTAAACACATCGATACATTATTCACGAGTATGTATAGTATACCAACGTGGTGTGCGTGTGTGTGTTGCAGCGTCCCCGGCGAGCGGCAAGCTGGGGCTGCGCATGACGACGCTGCACGAGGAGCCCGGCCGCCGCAACGACGACGACTCGCACTCGGAGCCCGAGAGCGCGCCCAGCGACGAGCTCGCCACGCCCCGCTCGCAGGTAACGTGTAACGTGCGAATTGATTGGGATGAGTACTGTGTTGCCATAATGGTAGTGTTTTGTACGTTATGTTTGTAATGCTCTGAGATTATGTAATGTAGAATTTTAAACCAAATGAAAAAACTAAATAACTATAGGAGAAAAATTGACATCAAAAATAAAGAAATAATACAATGCTAAGTTAAGTCAGTTAGAAGAGGCTCATGTTCAGCAAATAATTAATGTAAAACTAGATTTTGATAGATGACTCAGATTTTCTGCGGGTTATCAAATTCTTATAATAATATCAAGCAGGACAGAGTTTGCGTTTACAGGCATTTAAAATTAGTTGATTATAGTCTGATTGCTACTAATCTATATAAGAAATACAAATTAAAATATTTGCTTTCAAATTTAAATTTTATTATATTTTAGCGCACACGTTCTCGCGCCACATCGCGCGGTTTTCTTCCAACATCGAAGACGTTGGACTCGCTGCATGAGCTGGCCTGCGAGAGAGTTCCCAACAAGAACTCCCCCTCAATATCCTCCAGCGGATATGGTAAGTTTGCAGTGTAAAAACGTTTAATCTCTTCTGTATAGATTATTTGTCGATATTGACTGAAATTGCACACATTTTTAGTATTAAAGCTAACGTAGCAGAACATTGAGAAATTCACAGTCGCGTTAGATCTTCATTAACTATATTGATTTATATTAAAACTAATTGTTTGCATAGTTTTATATTTCAATGTAATATAAATACATTAGTGTCGCGTAATTTTGGACGAATTCTAATTATTTAGTCACTAAAATACACGTAGCAAAATATGCTGTAATATCATTAGGCTAGATTAGACCAACCAGAGTCAACTTGTTATCATTCAGGTATAGGTAAGTGTCACTTTCGTTGTTGTAGGTTCGCAAGCGGTTTCATCGACCAATCTCACCAACGACGACACACTGTCCATACGGAGCATGTCGGTGGACGACACGCCCGACTTCGACAAGGCCCTGGACTACACGCAGCTCAGCCGGACCAAGACCTCCATGGCGGGGCTCAGGAACGAGATAACCGAGCTGAGGAACGATATCACCGAGCTGAAGAATGAGATCGTCGAATCAAAGAACGAGTTGGAAGACACTTCGTTCGAGAAGGCCAAAACGCCGGTACTCACCCCGGGCTCGAGGAACCGTATCAACCCGTTCCTGAGGGACTGTGAGGACGCGGCGTTGCAAGGGGAGGGCCAGCTGGTGGACCCGCTCGGCGCGCTGCCCGTGGAGAGTCAGGTGTTGTCTAGTCAGCCCAGCAAGGCCGTTGACACCGTGCAGGTCAACGGTGAAACTTCACACGACACCTCATTCGGTAACTACAATTTTGTATTAATTTATTTATAGGAATTTTAATGAAATTATTACTCTTAAAACTAATTGCAGGAGATTTCAATATAATTAACTACAAAGATTCGAGGAATTACATTAATACAGAATGTTACTAAGTATTTATCATAACATTTTTGCCATTAATATTAGAAAGTAGACTCATGTTGGTTTCTTTTCGTATTTTTGCACTCTACATAAACTTACACACGCAAATGTATAGGCATGTTATTTTAAGTTTTAATGATGTAATACTGTCACTTATTTAATTAAAAGATTTGAACACAGGTCCTATTTTAGCTATATGTGTGTTAATTATTGATTTTATAACAGTAGCATTAATATAACAAACTCACCATTTGGGGTCCAATTCCAATTGGAATGAATTCGCAATTTCTTTGCATTTTAATGTCAGTATTATGAATCAATTTGTTCTTTTATTAGGTGAGGTGGAAGTAGAATCTGTGAGCTCCGAGCAATCGAGCCACGAGACGAGGAGTCGCGAGGCGTCCTCCGTGGGTGAGAGCGACTCGCCCGGACCCGACCCCGTTGTTAACACGCAGCTACCCGCTGGAAAGGTGTGTATCTTTTTTTGTTAAAAAACAATCTGGAATTCATTGTGGTAGTGATTACGGATAATGTTATTAAGAAGACTTTTATCTGTTTGTTAATAACGTCTATAAAGGTAGATATTAACTTTTGTCCTAGCATCGAATAAACGATAAATAACGTATCGTGCGCTAAGGTAATGTAACAATTATAGATTACATCGTAAATGTATCAGCTTCAATTACTTCTACTTTACTAAAATTAAGATATCTAATTATTTGCTACTTATTTATTTATTTATTTATATTTCATTGCACCTCTTATGATATAAAAGCTACAATAGGGCAAACTTAATGCCTGAT
>DWPV01005351.1:0-12536 GCA_018251915.1 Urbanus proteus proteus
TGCTTAAAACTGCCGTTATAAGGCAGAAATAGGTGTGGCGGTGGTGCCGCCGGAGTCGAACTACGTAGAGTTCTACCTTCTATGCATTCTTCTGTATGCTCGTTTGCTACTTTAATTAAAAAATACCCACCTTCTGACGTAATCACCCAAACCATAATTCTGTACATCACTAGATGTTTTATAAACAAGGTTGCACCACCACATCGGAATGCAATCGATCAGCCGAGTTTATTTCCGAGTCGATTTTCGAAAAACGATCGCCACTAAATCACCACTCGGTTATGTTTTGTTTTGATACCGCTGTATCTGTTCATGTACAGAAATAAAATTGAGTGCACTCGGCTGAAGCGATATGCTTTCGCTGGCCATTGGATGTCTGTAACTGTTTCTGTGTTTGTTACTGTGTTTTTGTGTGTGTCTATTAATGTATTTGTGACTTTGTCGATATTTGTAGCTGTGTGTGTTTGTGTCTGTTTCTGGGTCTATGTGTATATTTCTTTTGTGTCTGTGTTTGTGTCCGTGACGTTATTAATAACTAATTATCAGATGAGTCTATCCTATGTCTAATTCGTTTCTCTTTCAGATGACGACCTGACGATCATGGCGGAACGGTTACCATACCGGTCTGACGCGTAATGGGTCCCGGGTTAGATTCCCGGCCAGACAGACATCTCAATTATTTCTGTTCTGGGTCTGGGTGTTGGGCGTGTATTCGTGTATGTATATGTCCATGGCACCCACGACACAGGAGAAAATCCTACTGTGGACTCTGTGGAGCTATGAGTGTAGAAAGCGTAGATGCCTAACATATTACAATATAACATTGGAAAAGTGATTCTGTTGGCGAAAACTTCAAATCATCATTACATTCCTATGGCCCTATAACTGGGTATTTTCTTATTAAGATGTTAGGTATTCTGACCGTATAAGTTAAGATACACTTATCAGTTTAAATAAATATCTGCGGTTTTACCCGTAATGATGTGAAGGTTAAGTACATATTAATATTTGTTTTTGTTGTAACCCCTTATGTTCCCATCGGGAAAGGCCCGTAGCTCATCCTACATCTTTTTAAGGTAGAAAAATGATTCAACTGGGAAAGTACCTCCACATCTATTTCAAGCGTGATCATTTTGTGTTTCAGAAAGTGGAAAGGCCGACTGGCTTCCATATGAAGCTTCAAGGTAGAGTACTTAGGAGTAGCAACGCATCACTACATAGTATAATATAAAATCGTTTCTCGCTGTCTGTCCTTATGTATGCTTATCTTTAAAACTACGCAATGGATTTTGGTGCGGTTTAATAGATAGTAAGATTTAAGAGGTAGGTTTATACGTAATTTAAAGCGTGAAAAGCCGCGGGTAAAAGCTAGTATATTATATGCCCAGGTAGAACACCTGCTTGAGTGGACATATATTTAGCTCTTAACCATGCAACTTTAACCTTATAGGTCACAAAGATTTCTAGTATACTAAAACATTTTCAGCCTTTCCATATTTTCTTTTAAATTCGCTGAAATCGTTGTGACGGCAGTGCCGGCATGGAACAAAGAGTTCTTTTACATTAACAATGTAGCTACAATGCAAATTTTACAAATATTTCTCCTAAGAGCATCATAAACTGTGTACAGACAGACGCACACCCATTGTTTGGCATATTTACGATGTATTTACAAACATACGGACAGAACGTGATGTTAGTATGATTGTAGAATATCTGGCTTTATGAGATTTATCTACTATTTGCTGTCCCACAGCTGGGCACAGGTCTCTATATTACTTTGCCATATTGGTAGTTTTCACTTAATTTTTGGAACTTTTAAAAGGAATAAGATATAAAGGCTTCCTCAAGTTATTTTCTTTTAGATAATTAATTTCTATTATGCACATTTGGAAAATCAGAGTTGTGTGGGATTCTGAGTTGGAACGCCTAGGCTATGTACGCCTCCCTTACCACATCCTTCAGACTAGAACACAGCAGTGCTTAACACTGCTGTTATAGGGCAAAAATTGGTGAGGCGGTGGTGCCGCCGGAGTCGAACCACATAGAGTTCTACCTTTAAAAATCACGTCTTAGTCTTCAGAAGTGGCAACGCATCTGTAATTGACTTCAGATAAAACCCAATGCAATTTTTTTTTGTATGTCTGTCTGTTCGGCTGGGCTAATCTTCTAAACGGCTGGGCCGATTTTGACGGGACTTTCACTTGGAGATAGCTGAAAGTCCAAGGCGTAACATAGGCTACTTTCATTTTGGAAAAAAGTAACAGCGCGCGCGTCACGCGCATGCGACCGCCGTCGCGGCAGCGCGGGATGTTATCTATGTTTAGATATGTATTCCTTTTTACTTTTTTAACGCGGGTAAAACCGCGGGGATCAGCTAATGTTCTATATGAAGTTACAGATGTACCTGGTTGGTCACCACTTACCAAGACTGCATGCTCATTGGCCACTTAACATAAAACCTCACCTCTGGAGAACACAAAGGGTTCTGCCTTATATTTTTATAATACACTGTCTAGATCATAAACTAACAAACACATTGCATACACACAGACAGACAATTTACGATTTGCAAGATTGTTTCCCACATACTAATTCTGGAATTATCGTAAAACCCTTAATTTATAAACGTGTTGCCTTATTTATTAGGTAATAAGGTTTATCTTTCCGTATATTTATATTAAATTAACGTTTTACTTATTTTGCACGCTATACCTTTGTTATAAAAGCGATTTTTCAGTGCTTTTACAAATGAATACATCACCTTTATTACAAGGAAATAAGGTTGAAATTGCGTTAACGTTTAAACTATGTTCAATAGGTACAGTCGTAAACTTTATTATTGTTTAAAGACGTAAACGACGAATAAATTTACACAGCTTTTAAAGCTTCCAAAGCTGTGAGCTTTGCCGAAACCGTCTATTTACATAGCTATTACTGTTTACTGCTAGTAATTAGGTAAACATGACAATATGTGCCTAAGAGTAGTGTGTTTGTGGAGTATTTCAAGCATTAAGCGTTTGAAGAATTGTGGCGCCGGGTTTTTATATTAAGCAAGTAGCAAACGAAGTGGTCCTAATGGTAAGTGGTTACTGCCGCCCATGGACACGACCGATCAAGCTCAGATAAGATAATCCTAGCTAAAGTCTTCACAGATCTGTTACTACCCCTGAGGACTAAGTTGGAACGCGACGGATCTGTAGGTATGTCTTCCAGGGGATAACTAAACTATAATACATGTGATACAAAATTACTTATACAGTATGCAAAGTTAGGTAACATCATGAGTGGCTGAAAGTTGGATGGGTGACCGTTTGTGGCATTTCATGCGTCGGGGAGCAAGTTAACGTGGATCTGGTTGTTATTTATCGAAAGACATTGCATTTACATCTCATCAGAATTGGAATAGAGAATCAATTACAATAGAACAATAAGAACAACACAACACAAACAAAAAAATGAAAAACAATAACAAACCAAACAATAATAAAAACACAAATAAATTAAACATAAATATTTCAACTTAAATTCAAGAACGTTTAAATAAAACCATTGAATATGTTTAGCGGAAAATATACAAATACAAAATTATGAATGAAATTGAATGCTTCAATTCAAATCATTCAGTTCGATTTATTGCTATGAGTAATCGATTCAATCACACATTTCGTTCAATTTACATTCAATGAATATGAATGAAGTTTCTGAGTCGATAAGCTATGTTTTATGTACCCGGTTTTGCTTCCGTGGTTTGTTTAGTGACTGAATGGTCGCATTAATAACCTTTCTCTAATAATTTTGTGCTGATGTGGGTGCTACAGACAGACACCCAGATTTGGTGTAGATTTCTGAAACGTGCTCCACCGAGGAATGAACATGGCACCATTTTAAGTCAAACCCATGCAGAAACCAACTTTCAAAAACTCAGTCATTCGCCTGGGATGGCACCATAGTCACACCAGTCTACTTAGCATTGTAGTACTATAATTTTTAATTTGAAGAATAGATTGTTTCAAAGTATTCAAAAGGTATTCATTCTTGGGAAAGGCAGTGTATCAGTACATCAATTACGAATCCTGTAATACACACACCTATTTCCACCTTATAACAGCAGTGTCAAACGCTGCTGTGTTCTGGTTTGAAGGGTGAGCTAGGGGAGACATACCTATGCACGACGTTCCATCTTAGTCCTCAATGTCTTATGACCAACCTCAGGTAGGACTATGATCTTATTTGGGCGCTGATTACAGATGTCAAATCAATTTTTTGCCACTTATGGTCACCCATCCATTTCCTGACCGCGCCTGAAGTTGCTTAACTTTGTAGACCTTAGAAGTAGCTTAACTTTGTAGGTATGCGTGCTTCGCTATTAGTTGCTTAGGAAATGATTAGCTAGTATGAAGTAAGCATAAGTGTTTATCAAAATTCATAAGCTTTAAACAACTTTCCCATTCAATTGTAGAATAGCATTGAGTAGCTAGCATTTGGTTTGCAAATTACAATCGTAACTCTGTTTGACTGTTGGGCAATTATGAATGTTGTTCACTGTTAGCGAGAAGCGAAGTAACTTAAAGCTAAGCTCGGAAGTTCGAAGTAGCACTAACGCGACGCCTATTTCTGCCTACTAACAGACTGCTGTTACCCAACATAGTTGTTAATACAGACTTAACACTTGTTAATCTGCTGGGATGTTACTACTGTATTCTAAAAGGTATAGTGAGGAATAGGGAGATATACTTATGCAAGGCATTGTCCTCAAGAATAGCAACGCATCTGTGACTGATCTTAGGTAGAACTCTTAATCTTATCGGGTGATGTTCTTGGGTGGCAGTGGTCACTTATGGAACGAATTAGTGGAACAGTTATGTCTCGGATGGCAGTGGTCACTTATCATCAGTGGAACGATGATTATGATATGATTGTTTCCTACTTTATTAATGTAAGTTAAAACTCTTGAGGTCTTAGATAATTGCCTCGTATTTAAGTGAGCCGGTATTCACACTCAACGGAACGCATAAACTGTTTTCTACAGCTAACGCTAGAAATAGGTGTAACGCTGATACCTTCAGTGAAACCACCAATTCTACCATTTTAGTCCTAGGCTAAGTTTATATACCAAAAGTCCAAATTTCCTATTTTCTCAGTACTATATATTCTATGCTGTGAGGTATATTCTAAGCAGTGATAGCCTAATGGTAGAAACTTGGTCTTTCAATCGAGGGGTCCGAGGTTCAAATCCCAGGCACGCACCTCTGATTTATGTGCGTATTAGAAATTAATTATCACTTGCTTTACAGTGAAGGAAAACATCGTGAGGAAATCTGCACATCTGAGAGTTCTTAAAAAAAAAGTTCTTAAAGGTGAGTGAAGTCTACCAATTCGCACTTGACCAGCACGGTGGACTAAGGCCTAAAATCCCTTTCACTGAGAGAAGACCAGCAGTGGGACAATAATGGGTTGATGATGATGATATATCCTATGATGAGGTAGATCTAAGCTATACAGTCAATCGCTTCAACACCTATGTTTTTTTTTTCTTTTTGTTGACGAGGAGGAACCTTCAAAAGGTATCCTTTCCAGGGTCGCAGGGCAGACAGATCTAGCTCCCACTCTAGACGTCCGCAACCCCGAAAGCCCTTTTTTAGTCCCCCTTTAGTCGCCTCTTACGACAGGCAGGGGATAACGTAGCCCTATTCTGGTCCTGGTACTACAGTGATAGCTTTAATACCTATCGAAGCATTACCCATTCATCGCTATCGCTTACCAACTAATAGTACGACAAACATGGATGCCGGAAATGCATTCAGAATACTCAGATATGTCTTTGATGTTGCACAATGTGAGGTATGTGGCCTAAAGCTTGATGGTCGTGAATGGAATGGTTTCGATTCGATTCCTGGTTGGGACAAACGGTGAGCTAAAAACAGTATGAACTTTTGTTTTCGTTACAAAGAGACGGATTTCAGAATGAATGTGAGCTTACAAAGTTGGTTTGAGTGTAGTACGTATAACTCAGCTAGATATGGTCATTGAGTATGATGCAGGTGTTTTTAGAACAATGAAGAAGCAGATAAACATTTTGCCTATCTAATGGTAAGGGCCCACTGCCGCCCATGGCCATAATCTGGTCTAAAGGGTGTGGTAAAGGAGACATACTTATCCGAGGCGTTCCGACTCAGTCCTCTGGGGAAGCAACGCATCTGTGGTGAACCTTAGGTAGACTTCCAATGTCCATCGGCGGCAGTGGTCACCATCAGATGGACTATATGCTCGTTTGCTTCTCTAAGTTCTATATAGGTTGTTTTTTTTTAAGAACTTAGTACCTTACACTGCAAAGAACATGCATATTTACTTCTTATAAAAGGGAACTCATATATAATTTAAAATAACACTCATGGTGTTCTACCTATAATTCAAAACAAAACATTTTTTTTATATAATTCTGTCAACAAAGTTTCGTCCCTAACAAATTACTTTGCTACTTTTTTTTTAATAATTTCCTGTACAAATTTAAATTTTACTAAATTACTAAGCTACTCCTAATTATGTTTACGCGTACGTGCAGACAAGATGAATGTTTGCTCATTATTGTATTTGCGCTTTACGTTTGTTGACGGTAATTAACTTTTCCTTCATGATTTAACGTGTACTGTATTGTCATGTTGTGTAAGATTATTTGTAGGTAGAGTTCCGGGTTTAGGCCCCGGTCAGGTATTAGAGTGAAATTAGTTTGTTATGGGTCTGGGTCTTTTTGTACCTACTTGTCTGTGTGTGTTTATGATTATTGTACAGGAAATCCTAGTTTAGTACAAGATTTAATAAACCGCCGCTTTCATTATAGATTTAATAACTTTGAAGAATGTAACATTTCAATTTTATGCTCCATGGTTTATTTTTTCTAATTTTTTGATGTCATAGGCATACAAAGATACATACGTAGGTACATACGAGAATACAAACATATGATGAAAATAAACACATTTATAGATGATGCATGAACAGGATTCGAATCCGCAACACCCGCGCATAGACAACACAATTTTGTATACAATTTTAAGACTCATCGTTGATCAAATCAATTTCGACTAACTAGCTAACTCATACCAATCCAAATTTTCACTTAGACTTTTGCTGACCAAGACTCGAACGTTAAACCTCTCCACATGTCTATGTGTATCATCAGTCATCAGTCTTGATGTAATAACATTTTCACACCTTATAATATAAACCTGTATAAAGACTGGGCTATGATTATTAACTTTGATGGTAAGAAATTGGACCTTTCAACCTTTACCTTAACCCCATAAATAAAATCTCCACCATAATATTTCAACACCATACGCTATAATCCCCATAAAGATTCATTGCGTTTAAACTGCGCTAAAATAAAAATATGGGTTGCGAAACACCCTGTACATATAATTACATATAATTGAGCGCACGTGTTCCCAAGCACCCTGTATATTTTGTAGCGAAATTAAAATTACACTAGCGTGTGAACGTGGATATGCTTATAAAATATGAATAAAATTGTTTTGGCGAATTTAATTAATTTAATGGGTTCTCGTAATATTATGGTTGCTCCGTGGTCATCGTGACGGAGCGGTCACCATACTGACACACGGTGGGTTTCGGGTTCAATCTCCAGGCAAAAAAGTATTTGAATGATGAATTATTTTATCTCTTCTAAATCTTTTTTCTGTTCATCTTTGTATATTATGTCCAATTACATTAATTTACTAAATTATCTAAGTTCTCCGAATGTAAAGTTTATTTTTTTGTGTATATTTTTTTTTCAGGTTTTTATTATTGCAGGTTATTATGACATTAAATTTACCAATTAATTAAATTTTCACTTTAAATAGTAATGAATTTACCGATTACTTAAATTTTCACATTAAATAATAGTAAATTCAATGGAGAATGAATAAATAATAACACGACAGCAATATCAGTGATGCCTCCATAAACAATTCTACATCAAATTCTACTACAAAAATAATGTGACAGTAGTACCACTCACCCAATAAACTCAAGCTCGCGATCCAGCTCGCCTGTTGGTCGTTGACGGTGAAGGTGGAGTGCCGTCTCGCGTCCTGCATCGACGCGATGGCTGGTGACATGTAGCCCTTGCCGAGGCCTGCTGCGAAGGGGCCTAGCGACACTGCGAGGGCTGCTAGGATCTGGAACCAGAAAAGGGCATGAGGCCTTTGGAACAAAACATCTTTATTTAAACATCTTTAAGGTATTGTAGTGACTTGCTGGATATCATCATCCGCTTCGTTTTTTTTAATAAAATTAAAAAAATGACCTCCTGATTTACATGGCTACTGCCGCCCATAGTCATCTGTGATCAACGGCATCAGATTTACAGGAAGTTAATAGTCTTACAGGAAGTTTACTACGGGTGATTTTACCTATGGACTAAGTTTTAATGTTGACGTAACGTAACGCAACGTAAATTGGTAACTATGATATATACGTATGTCTTCCTTCAAAACCAGAACAGTAACGCTTATCAATGTCACTGCTGTAATTACGTAAAAATAGGTGTGGTGATGATATGACTGGAGGTCATCTACAACGGGCTCTACCAACGTCTTTCTTCATTTACAGACTGGAAACCAGTGGATGCGAAGAGACAATGATTGAGCGTAATGACGCGCATTTTTATTCAAATTTATCAATAAGTAACATAAATAAACATAACATGACTCAATAAAATATTCAATTATCTATCAATCATCCCTATCAATATCTCAATTACATTGACATACGAGTTGTTCTGCCGGTAATCAAACCCAGGACTACATTTTAGAAAGCCAGGACAGAGTCCCTTCCCAAACAGGTTGTCAAGTATCTTCGAAACTTGAGAATATTCCCTGTCAAATGTATTTCGGTTACAATTTTATAACCATATAGGTACAGGGTGTTCCAGACGGAGATCGATCAGAGTTGGAACACTCTGTGTAGCGCCTGTGAATGGTTTGCTGGGGGATGGGAACTATCGATATTTTTTTTAATTTAAATTTTTGTATTAACGTTAAACTAGTAACAGCTGTGTTAAACGCTGCCGTGTTTTGTTTTGAAGGATAATACGGAAGTGACTTACTTCAGGCGTTAGACTTACCCTTTAGATCTAGGAACGCGTTAACGATCTCAGGGAATTTAATTCAGGATTATTGACAAAATATTAATAGACGTTAGTAATTGCTTATTATTACATAAAATGATTTTTTAAATTTCAGTACTCCAAATTACTAAAAAAGATAAAAAAAATCATTGTTCAATGTGACAAGTAAATGAGTAATTATTCTTACCATTATTTATACTAGCTTAACGACTAAAAACTTATATTGTCTTTTATTTTTAAGAAATTAAAATACCCAAAATTTACATTTACAGTACTCAAAAGAACAATTAAGGACGGTAGCTCAAAAGGCACTATTTTCAAAGGGTTTGCATCGTTTTGTTTTTGTGTATACTTTACGTAAACTATTGTCGTCATGAACCATTATGCTAATTTATATAACAGCTTAAAATAACAAAGGTATTTTTCCGGTTGACTAGTTATCAGTAGTATGACAAATCAATTAAGTTTGGGTTCGTCTGGCGTCGCCTGTAAATTACTTACTATGGTCAGTTTTTTAATCTAAGTAGTAATAGGAAGGTTTTCCAACGTAGTTCTCAGGGTAATAACGCATTTGTGACCCACCTCTTGCCATAATTAGGATCTAACTAAATATCATTTTTTTGTAAAATCAACCATATAATACTCATTTCCACCGTAAAAAAGTTTTTAACTATTTTGATCTTGAAGCACCACGCAACTCAAAGTTATTAAAGTGATTTCACGATTTAACGAACCTATATTGTACTTTTTTGCTTTACATAATATACTTTAATACACTTTAACAACCTATCAGAAAAATGTATTAAATTTTCAAAATTATCGATAATAACGAAAAAAATTGTACATCACTACAAGTACGCACTTTATCTAAAAGCGTCCGCTAGATTGAACATTTGGAGGGTTCATTGACCGACACACTGCCTCATATTCACATATGTTATGACATAACATTCGATTTGACGAAACTAAACCTTATTTCTATTATGATAACGTTTTTTTAACTGCATAATATAAATTAGTAATACCGTCCCTTCACAAACTTAAAAAGTTAAACATATAGGCGATATTAAATCCTATGCTATCAATAATAAGGTCTAATTAAGTAGCAAATGTAAATTTGGTGTCACAGTTTCGAATTATATGTACAGGATGATTTCTGTTGTAACGGAATGACAAATTATATAATTAAGAGCGTCTGTATAATGACGTTCTAATGTTGTAAGTGAAGACGGATGTATTGTGAGATTGTTTTATTTGTAAAACAAAACATTTTATAACGAAATTAATGATTTTATCATCTGTTCTTGTTTTGTTTAATGAATTCCTTATATGTATTCAAAAACGACCAAAAAAGAATTAAAAAATGGAATCTTATAATATTTTACATTATTACAATATTAACTCAATTTATAGGTTTGTCTATTATTCAGGCGTCACGCTATATCAACACGTTGGATTTCTTCGCACGCTGCAAAAACATTTATTTTTAATTTTTGTTAAGTTTAATATAAGGCTTTTTCAGAAGTAATTTACGTACAAATTACTCACATAGTACTTCTAACCTCGCCTATTTGGACGGCAGTGGCCACTTACTGCATGTTCGTTAGCTACTGCGATCAAATAAAAATGGATAAAAAGTTATAAAAATAAAAACGTACCTGTCTCCGATACCCATTTCTTCCATCAGACCTCATCATCATAATTCTGGTCTCCGACGTAATGTTCGTCATTTTTGCACTTAAACACGCCTTCTCACACATATACACTGATTTTTCAAAATCCACCAAAAACACTTTTTTTCTAACTTTGACAGAAGTAAAATATCACCTTTACTTCTACAAGTACACTTAACTTGTTTTTAATATTCGAATTGTGAATAGTTAATAAAAATTAATTAATTTTGTTTATAAAATTGTTTTTACGTAATGTTGCTCATTTTGTTTTTCCGGTTTGATGGGGTATCTGTAACAAAAAACAATAATATGTTAGTAAAGTCATACGCAAAAATAGTCTTAAATTAACATGATGCGTTGATTTATATTTTTCTAAAGTTATATTGTTCTAAGTAAAGCATAGAATAACGGAAAATACAAAAAGATAAATTAATTGGCTAAGAAACCGTGAAAAATCCTCAAATGTTGCTATAATATAATATACAAAAACTTTAAGAATGACTGGAAAACAAGCTTTTTCGTATTCCTCTCATACATGGGGGTTCATATAAACAAATCCGCCATTTACAAGTACTTCATACATTATTGTCAATTATCTTAAAAACAAAAAACAAACTACTTAAAACCTTTTTTTTCAGTTATCAGGCACTACATTTAATAATTACATAGCCTGTCACTATGAAAATTAAGACGAATCTAACAACACCTCGTATGTTAAAATCCGTCAAGCCGTTTGCGTTGTACTGTAGAGCATGCCATAAAAATGGACAAATGGTACATACATACATACACTCGAAAAACATTACCCTCCTTCTGACGCAGTCGAATAAAAAAAAATCAGCCCAATCAGTTTGGATTAACTAATTTAAAATTATGTTTTAAATAAACGGCCCCGAAATAATAATTCTAACGTCCTAAAAAGTTCTAACAAACAATACTCAGACAGATACAAAAAACCCCGATAAGGGATGTTTATACGTAACCTGACCTATCGGCTTTGGTCCCAATTTTTTTAATTAATTTCCCGTTATCTGGTTTTTTGTTTAGGATTGGATTCCTAAGATTTTATCATAAAAATAGTTCTGTTAGGGACTTGTCGCATTGTCATTGAAATAGAAGCGAGTGAAATTGTAATGATCATAATATTGTTTTACTATGATTATAATTAATAGTTTTGTGTATAAGAGTTAACGTGTATGATGTCTGCCAATTGCTTCCACAATATAAACAGTAAAATGGATTAAACTTTTCTATACTAAAGTATACTATACTCGTGCTAAATAAAAAAGCCTCATCGATAAAACACGGGAATACCAGAACACAATAGACAAAAATATTTATCTTACAATAAATATTTATAATCAATAAATCAATAAATACATTTTTAGAGTTAAATATCTACATAAATACATATTTCAAGTCAGCATTCAATAAGACCGTTCTTAAATACTACATAAGGCTAAAATCTAAAAAATAATGCCACTATCACTCCTAACAAAAAAATGAAGCCATTTTTAAAATGGTCCTATTTTATTTATCTGAGCCCTAAACGATTATTCTTTCGCTTACCCAATGATACTGGAACAAGTAAAACATATAATAGACATATTATTAATTTTCAACTGTTTTCGTGTGTTTCTGACGCAATCCGACTTATAGATGAACCAACTTTTCTGTGAAATGGCGAAAATAGGAACTAAGGCCGTCATGTTGATATGTCATTTGAATGT
>DWPV01005352.1:0-12536 GCA_018251915.1 Urbanus proteus proteus
TATACTTTCATATGCATTGAGTAAAAAATTGTTATTTTGAAATCACAAACAGACACTTTAATTTTATTTATTTGTATTGATACATCAAAGGTCAGACCATTGTGTGTCCTGATAATATTTCTAAACTAGCTGAGCCCCGCAATTTCACCCGCATTAAAGAAGTAAAAAGGCGTAATTATTTAAACGTAAATAATATCCCGCGCTCCCGCGACGGCGGCTGCATACGCGTGGAGCGCACGCTAATGATTTAAAAAAAATTAAGTCTATGATCCGCTTAAGACTTTCAGCTATTTTCTAGTGAAAAGTGTCTCATCAATATCGGTTCAGCCGTTTAGAAGATTACCTCAGCCAAACAGACAGACAGACAGACATTTTTTGAATTGATTCTTGTTATAGGTATCGTGTATACTTTCATATGCATTTAGAAACACAAATAAACACGTCAATTTTTATTAATAGTATAGATAGCGACTAAAGACGCACACAGACAAAAAGAAATAAATTAAAAAAAAGCTTTAGTTAATTTTTTTATTTACGTGACATATTTAAAATTATTCCATGTTTTTCTAAAGATACTTAAATCTTCCATGAAGTGAAACTTCTTTAGGCGGATTGCGAGAATAATCACGCTAAAAAACACCAGGATGAGTTTGATCATTGAACAGTTCAGTTGTAATTGGCAATATTATTTATTTTACTATATTAAACGTTTTATTTTTAAAATTTTCTTGTATTGTTCTCTGTCTTAATCTGCAACAGATTGTAGAAGTGAAACTTCAACGATTCCCACAGGAGTACAAGCATATGTATGTCATCGACCAAGTATGGGTGTGAATTTTCCCAAATGCCTAAACTTCTGTATATAAATATTTGACTTCTCGTTAAGATATAAATCTTCATCCTTGCGTTCTTTTTTCATTGATCCAAATTTTAAGTCATTTATTAAGTTTTTGGTAAATTTAAGCTTTGGCCTTGGTTTCGGTATCAGTCCTAATTTCATGCTTGGTCGTGGTTCTTGTGAGATTCGAGGTTTCTCTATTGGTTTCGATATTTCCGGTTCGGATTTAGTCTTTTGTTTTGTTTTAGATTTAATTTTCGTATTAGGTTCTTCCATTTCAAATTGTTCGTAATCATTTACAGTTTCTGACGAATCAAGCTGCTTAATCAATCCACCTGAATGATTGACCGAGTTAATTGGACCACGCGAATCTGGTATAACGACATACCCACCTCTATGTCTAATACCAACTATAAGTCCTTCATTATCAAGTACACCAATAGGGACATCTGTTTGGGAAGGCATTCCTAAATAATCAGTCGAATCATCACTTCCTAACTTGTTAGTGCTACTTTTCGAATCATTAGAATCACTAACTTGATTGATTTCATCATTTTTGTCTTCCAAACGCAAATTGTTGATTTTTTTAGAATATAAATCTGGTAAAAGTGCATTTCCTTTAGTTTCTGTTATATTTTCTGTTTCTTCATAATTTCTATGGTCTCTTAGATTTTCATTTTTTTCAAGTAAGGGATCATATTGAATCGCAGTAGTTCGGGTTTGTTGCAGAAAGAGAGTTAGAGCTGCAAAAATATTTAGTGGTTTTAAAATTGATATAAGGCAGAAAATTTAGTAACTTTTGAGAAAATTCTTTTACTTGCATAACGGAGACGGTGATATTACAAACAGTACCCTGCCATGTAAAATTCTATTAATGGGAAAGGGGTTCAGTTTTTAGCGGTCAACAAATAGAATAATAGATTCATTTTACATTGGTGAAATAAATCGACGAAAAAACAAATTTAAAGAAGAGGGAAGATGCAGAGACCATTTTTAATATGATCGAAGTAACAAACAAGCATACAGTCCACCTGATGATAAGTGGCCACTGCCGCCCATGGATACCTGTAGACAACCCCAGATAAGATCAAGATCCTACCTGAGGTTGCCCACAGATGCGTTGACCCCTGAGGACTGAGTTGGAACGCGTCTGATAAGTATGTTTCCCTTACCAAACAATTCAGACCCGAACACATATAATAAATTACGCTATTTTCATGTATTTATACGCACACACACAAAACTAGCGTAGTTTCTTGTCAGTACCTTTAGTTTACTTACGCTCACATAATCACTTTTATAACCCGACCATTTTAAAAATGGCTCCATTTTTTTCTTAGGAATGATAGATCTACCTACTTTATTTATCTGAGTTGATCAATTGTAACCATCATGTAAATGTGAACGAAGTAACATAATAATGATAGTATATATAAAGTTAATCTTACCCAGGATCACTTGAAGCCATATCAACTTCATATAGAATTTTTTTTTTTGAAATCCTAAATCAAAAACATCAAAAATTTGGAAAAAGAAACTACGAATGACCAATCAAATAACACACACGTACATTTTATTGTACGAACAGAGTCTATTCCGTCGTATAGCGTCATAGGCGTTAATGATACAAGATTCAATTAATGTTAAGTAAATTGAAATTATTAAAACCTTTTAACAAAGAAAGTATAATAGTTTTTTTTTTAATTTATTTCAGTTTTTGTTGGGTTCCGTAAATCAGAAAAGACCTTTTAACATCAACATATTTATGCATAAAATTAATAAGCATTGGGATTAAATATTTGTTATAGACTTATATTACTAAGAAATAGATGAATAGAATAGACTTATTTAATCTATACAAATAAATTAAAACTGAAGTGTCTGTTTGTAATCGATTTGTGTGTCCATGCTACCCAAAAATCGAACTAAATAACCTCTAAGTAGTTTCATATAGTTTCGAAGTAGCAAACGAGCATGCAGTCCACCTGATTGTAAGTGGCCACTGCCACCCATGGACATCTGTAATCAACCCCCGATAAGATAAAGGCCCTACTTGAGGTTGACCACAGATGCATTGCTACCCAGAGGACTGAGTTGGAACGCCTCGCATATGTATGTCTCCCTTACCACACCCTTTACACCAGAACACAGCAGTGCTTAAACTGTTATCAGGCAGAAATAGGTGTAGCGGTGATGCCGGAGTGGAACTACATATACTACACTCATAATTTCACCAAGCATTATTATTTACTGTTTAAATGCTTTCTTGCAATCAAAGAACCTTCAATGGAAAGGTTTCTATCACATAACATTATCGATTTAAAGCTATACCTATACTTTACAAGGATTTAATTCAACAAATTTGTTTACACGGGCCCCTTTTCAAACGTAGCTACCTTCCATGTAATTTGGGCCGAAATTTACATGTGTCGACTTAACTCGCCCTTCGCAGTGATTGATGGCGCATCGGGAAATTATATTAACGGACCCCAGGGAAAACGGAATTTTTCAAACGGATACACGCGTACATATGTACATATATATGTGTATGTATGACGCACGCATAGCCCAGTTTTATGTTATAGAAATGGCAAACTAGCGTGCAGGGTAGCAGATGGTAAGGCCCTGTCCGGGACCAGAATAGTGCTACGGTATCCCCTGCCTGTCGTAAGAGGCGACTAAAGGGGGGTTCTGGGGTTGGAAGTGGCAAGAGAGGAGGCTCGAATGGTCCGGCCCGCAACCCCGAGAAGGACGGCGGTATGTGTGGTCACTTACCGTCGTAAACACCAGTTGATGTGGTTTGAACTAGCTCACTGGGTCAGAGAGCCTGAAAAAGGCATCGCGCTTGAAGGACTTCCGCGGAAGTCCAATGGAGTTCCCGGAGTCGAGAACTGTCAGAAGTTAATCCGACATGGGCTGGCCACTAACACGTTGCTTCCTCCACTAATTCGCATTTAAGCAGTCAATTCAAAGAATAAACATAATCACACTGAGTCACAATACTTTCCTACAGTCCTGCGTCCAATACTGCCTTCTTTAATTTCGATATTGTGATCAGTAACAGCATCAGTACAACATCGCTACGAATACGCTTTTTAGTATACCCACGGGAGTTGTATTATTTTCCGGACCTAAAGTACCCTACATTCATTCCCATGATACAAACTATGTATCTACCAAATTTGAAGATCAATTGATTAATTGAGCTATAAATAAAACAAACAAGCAGACTTTTGTGTTAATTAATATTAGAATAACGTCACTTTCGGTCCAACAAATATGACTGTACTTACCCAGTTTGCGTTTCGAATTTCAATGCCTACAGCGGTAATTAATAACATGAACCCCGTGTAATATTACCACAATTAGTTAATCATGTTATTGCTCAATGAAGCTTGGAGCCCCACTAAGTTACTTTCCATCCTTCGAACTCAACTACTACTTTGAAACGTTAAATGTACAATGCCGGTGTTCCTTCCAACTAGGAATAGCGACTATAAACTAAACTCGCAATGGATGGACAAGGGAGATTGATACACAGGAATTTGCCTGGAATGCGGGCAATATAATTAGGGTAGGGTTAGGCGATTATCAATACGTATTGGTTTGGCCTAGGACGCTTAGAATAGGTAGAGTCGGCAAATTAGTTCTAAACAACACAGCATATTAATTAATTTGAAATAATATGTCAATGTTTCCGTTAATTTTGGATAAATATAAATCAACTCGATATATTCACTTTCTATTACAATGGGAAGGTCAGATAAAATCTAAAAGTAACTAGACGGTAGAATATACGATAAGAACAAACAGAAAGAGGCACATTTTATAAATCATTACATTATCGGGTAATAATATTTAAAACTCACTCTATGTTATAATGTAGTATATAAGTATTGTTTCCAAATAAATGATCACGCAAAAATCCATCATCTTTTATACCATACTTTTCCTGTAAAACTTTTAAATAATAATCATATAACATGAACCACAAAGGGCTCTACCACCTTTAATCTACTATTTCGCTTTATATTAAAATATTTATTTTTATATTGCCAATCTATAATTTTGACTTTTGAACTTTGTCTAAAACCATTTAGGCAACAAAAACCAATACGAAGAAATAACTGGCAAAGTTACCAAAAAATACAGGACCAACATTCATTTTAATATATCAGTTATTTATACCCCAAGTTTATCTGCTGACCGTACCCGTCTACATGGTTAATGCCCCATACGCTACAGTGACGTCACTTAAATGGTCACTTTCACCGCAACAGGCCGCAAGTAAATAACAGCAAACGGAGTTAAACTTGGAGTAAATGGACACGTAACTTGAATGACAAATGTCTTAGGGAATTAGTTCCTTTTTATGTACTTTTTGTAAAAAATAGGTAGTCCATCTGAGAGAAGTCATTGCCACTGATGGTCATTTGTGGCCAACTCCTTTAAAAATCGGGGGTTCAAACTTAAGCCAATTACAGATACGTTCTTCAGAGGTCTAAGATGATCGCCTAAGTCAGTTGACATCTGCATCCTGACACAAACAATATTTTGAAGTGTTTTAAGGTTTATAGTAGGATTTTTACTAATTAACCGTTGATTATGAACAAATTATTTCTAAAGAATATTTGATAGTCATCGATTTTAAGTCGTAAATACTAATGAAGATTCTACAATTACGAGAGCCCTCATCTCGCAGCTCCGTGCAAACAGCTGATATCATACAGGAAAGTATATATTAATAGCAACGTAGTTGGTAACAAAGAAAGTGGCTTCATTATCCAGAAGAAACTCCATAACATTTTTTTGTACCCATCAAGTCACGACCACATTCAACATCGTAATACTAAACTGAACAGTTACGATCTCAAAACGATTACAATCTAAATCCGATCCCAAATCCTATATCTAGCGATTTCTCTCCAAACTCCCAAGACAATATAGCCATTATCCAATCCGGCCAATAGTATGCCCACAATAATTCTTAGGCGGCCACCTGTTGGACCAGTTGCTCATGCATGAGGAGAATGCTCATCGTACATAGCTGTTGCCGTGAGCGTTAGCTAAGGTAAGGGTGTATGCATACACGAGTATAGAAGTAATATGGAATAAATTCTGGAAGTTTCCTTCTTGGTGGAAATACGGCAAATTTTCATCCATTTGATGTTTTTCCTGCTGGCCAATGTAAATGACTGGATATAATTTTATAACTACGGCGACACTAAAATAAAATATTAGGGAGAATGTTCCAGCTTATTATGCTTCAGTTTTGCTCGAAGGACCACGTATTATACTTTTTTTACACAACATTAAATCTACAAAACCTAAAGGTTAAAAACAAGACATTTTCACGTCATAGATAATTAACATATGTATAGTTTTATTTATTTTATTTCTTTCTCCGAGGAGTCTTAACCAAAGAAAAAGTTTCTTGAAAAAGACATATGTATCTAGTAATTAGGAAGCTTTCAAAAAGCAATTGCCAGAAAATAGAGTTATACTAGAATGAACATTTAATTGTTTGTCGTTTGATATGAATGCAGCTTTAGTAGACTATACACATATGCGTGCTAACTGAAGTTAGTGACTTGCTAACTTCAGCAAGCGTCAAAGTGTTGGTTTCATCAAATATGAATAGAATTAAATTTACTTCTGGACAAATTATGATCTACAGAAAGTACATGCCGCAACCCTTTTTGTGTCCTAGTGTTGGGCATTGGTCTTCTGCCATAACTGACAGAGGCTTGGAGGGGACTCCACCACGCTGCCACAATGCGTGTTGGTGGAGGGCAAACGGCCAATCCTTGTCGATTGTTCTCAAACCGCCCATATGGCCTTCGACAAAATTTAACTACTGCTATCCAATGATAACAACCAGGACCGCCAGCTTAACGTGCCCTCTGAAGCAAGGAAACGCGCATAAAATTGTTGTTTGATAATATGGATTTTTTAATTTCCATATAATCAATCAACGTTATATGTAATTATGTATTTTGCTTACAAAATATATTTAGACCAACTTTATCACTCGGCATGGAGCCAGTAGATACTATTTCTCAGAAAGTTATAGTCTATTTTATATTCGTATGTAACATGTGCGTGTATACCTGTATGTTTGTGTCTCAGTGTACGTTTTCGTGCGTGTTCTCGTGCGTATGCGTTTGCGTGTTTGTGTGCATATAATATAAATTATTATTTGCAGGGAGTAAAGATTATTATAAACTTTAAAATACTATATAATTCTAATACAAATATGTAAAATAAAACTCCAGAATGAACCCTAAAAAGAAAACCCTAAACGACGTCACAAATTCTAACCCGTATCCAGTATTCATTTAACACATAATTACTGGTATCCAAAACTAATGAATGGCGGTAATATATTACGTAATGTTTACCAAAGCGCTTCTAACTGCTATTCAAATGGCTATTACGATAGGCATATTAAACGGTAGCCTATAGCCTATGCCTATACCATGTACAGAGCTCACTCTCGCTATCACCAATGGCATCTACGTGGCTGTTTGTCCTATATTAGACGGGTCAATGCCCTTTCATTCAAGCTGACAAGCTTGCAAACGCCTTCAAGGGCGAGAAACTATGTCCAGATATTACTAAGTTTGCTCCTAGATATATATCTAAGATAATTTTTAACATTTCTTAAGCAATAAAGAAGGAATAATTTATTCATTTAAACAACGATTCATTTTTATTTTACTTATCACTATTTCAATCGGAATCATTAAGGGTAAGGGCTCGAATATGATACAATGCTTTTTCTTTAAAAATCATTCGTGTAAACTATACATGAATAGGTGTTAGACTATGAAAGATCTAATATTGATAAACGTAGATTGGTGCAATTAATTTATGAATTTATTTACGGATCATAATTATTTTGTAAGTACAATTGTCGTATTGTGTCAATCTTGTGTAACACTACTCTTCCAGTGACTGTCGTAAAACTAAGGGACAATATCTAAGAGATGGGTATTAGGTTTTCCTGTGTAACATCAACACCTATTGTACCTACTTCCCAATTAACAAAAATATGATGACGCTTGGGAGGTCCCTGTTTATCAGAAGAACTGAAAAGGCCGATGAATAATTGTTCGATAAGGTGTTGGAGCTAATAAGCACCAAGCTTTTCTTACTTATAGAATCTCATACAAGTGAGTCAAAAGATATACAACTATGTGCGAATGTACGTAGACCACAACATGTATAGGTTAGACAAGCACACAAACATAGGTATATACCGAATACGATTAATGTTAGTGTGTGGGTCACTCTCACTATCGCCTATGTAACATAGAATACGTAACACGTTAGATACTGCCCCTATTTGTTGTATACTAACTACATGTCTTACTAAGAACGAGTAACTATCAAACGACTTAAGACTATACTAAAGAGTAAAGTAAAGGATAGGGATAAAAATTATAGTTGGTTGTAGTTGGTTCTTAGTTTGAAATGAATCGGCGAATAAAATACCCTATTTAAAACTTTGGTATAAGTATTTTATTATTACCTACAGATATTGAACCTGCTGTATTAAAAAAAAAAACATATTTTCTCTACAATATTACGACAGATATATTTTATATAGAATCTATATAAAATGTATCAGTATCTGTTATAAAATGTATCTATATTATAGATGAACTAGGTGTGCCCGTAGAATCAGTGTGTGTAAATTTTCCTCAAAAATTGCACTATTTTTAAGTAATAACCGTACAAAAATCCATTCAGTGGATTTTAAGAAATGACAGACAGCTTTTGGGGACTTTGCTTTATAACAAATATAGATTTTATTTCTACCACGCCGGTCACGCGTCTACCACATAAGTAAGCAGATTAAACTCACCGTTACTCTCATCCTGTACACAAAGATCCTTAGAATCCATCACTTTCACTATCTTTGATTAGTTGTGGGTGAAACGGAATTACAGAAGGAAGCTATAGGTAAGAATAGGACAGGGATAAGGATAATTGCTTTCTAATGGTACGTACCTACATCATATTTTGGATATTCCAGGATAATAGGTTCCAATTCTAAACATCTTCACAGTTAAAAAAAAACGTTTCTTCATATAAAGTCCGAAGCCACATTCCTTCTCCACCACCTAAGCGCTAGTTGTAACGTGGAATAAGTACGTCTCAGCTACACCCTACAAAAAATACCGTAGCGCTTTAAATTGCTATTATTAATCAGAAATAGTGCTGGTGATTCCTCTGGAGTCCAACTACTAAGAGTTACACTTTTAAACCTTTTTTTACTTCACTACATAGTATAAAACAAAATCGATTTCTTAGATCTTAGAAACTACGCAACGGATTTTGATGCGGTTTTCTCAATAGATAGTGTGATTCAAGAGGAAGGTTTATATGTAATTTTAAGCGTGCGAAGCCGCGAGTAAAAGCTAGTAATCAATATATGCCGATACAGTCAAAGTGACTGTCTCATATCCAGTTAACGGTTAGACACGTGTAGGACTGTACTTAATTTACATAAAGCCCGTAAACCTGCATAAGATAGCTGTATGGAAATCCCGCTTGTCTTGGGGGACAAGTCACTTTGTATTCAATACGGGTTAGTTTGCTTTCACGGAGAATGTGACATCGGAATATATGTTGGAAAGTTTTTTTGCAATGTAGAAATAACAAATGAATACACTATCCGATAGGAAACCTGCAATTCTAAGAGTTTTTACGTTTAAAGATGTAAAGTCTACAAATTGACACTTGGCCAACGCAACTAAGACCTAAATCTCTATCACTATGAGAGGAGTCACGTTCCCAGCAGTGGGACAATAATGGGTTGACGACGACACGCTGACCAGCCGTTGGTAAGCGACTACTGCCGCTAATAGATACCTAATCAACTCTGTAATCCAGAAAGAAGTCAGATAGATTTAGTCCATAGTCCACAGCGCTGGCTAAGTGCTAATTGGTAGACTTTGACACACATTTTTGAGAATTTTTTTAAGAACTCTCAGATGTGCGGGTTCCTAACGACCTTTTCCTTTATCATTGATTGGTACCAAGTAATTATCAGAAATTTCTAAAAAATTGAACCTATATTACTTACTACGTTTACAAAATTCATATCACTGAGTACAGAACTATCTCTGTATTTGTACAGACAGGATGAATACGAATACATATACGAATACCAACGTAATTATTATGTTGAGCTGTCACAGCTTGTAACACACGAGTTCGCTCAAAATTAATCTGTTTAATAGAATTTGGTGAGTTTCATATTTCAATTTTGAGATAAATATACCTACTTAATGCTGTAACATGTACAAAACTGTAGTGAAGTTTACGAAGTACATTCCAAAGAATGCGTGTAAAGAAAAATCATACTGATGATGGATATTAGATTAAAAAAACGAGTTTGGTTACTCTTTGAATGAATGACTGTCGCAACCCTTTTATGTCCCACTGCTGGGCACGGGTCTTTCCCACAAATAAGAGAGGCTTGGAGCGTACTACACCACGATGCTCCAATGCGTGTTGGTGGAGAGGAGGCGAGTTCGTAGCCAACCCGTGGCGGATATTTGCAAACGTTCAAACCGCCCATAAGGCCTCTGACAAGGTTTTAAACGACTGCTATCCAACGACAACCACAAAAACCGATAGCTTGATGTGCCCTCCGAAGCACGAAGCACGCGCATAAAATTTTTGCCACTAGTGGTCACCCATCCATCTGCCGACTGCGCTCGACATTGCTTAACTTTGTAGATCGGTTAAGATCTACGCAATCCACGTGCCTATGCGCGCTTCAACTGACTGAATGACTGACTGAATGACTGATTGAATGACTGACTGAATGACTGACTGAATGAATGACTGTTAGCAACTCAATGAGCCCAACTTTACCCAATTAGGGTCGTACTCGATCTTTCTCAATCTTTCCGATGGTGATTACTGTAGTCCATGGGCATATAGGTAATCAATATTTGCTACTTCTGAAGACTAGAGTATAACGCCTCATGTGTGTGTATTACACCCTATAAACTATATCATTGCGTTTAATATGTAGACAAGTTTTGAAGGTGGTAGAATTCTATGTAGTTCGACTCCGGCGGCACCACTGCCACACCTATTTCTGCCTTATAACAGCAGTGTTCAGCACCGCTGTGTTCTGGTCTGAAGGGTGTGGTAAGGGAGACACACTTATCCGAGGCGTTCCAGCTCAGTCCTCAGGGGTAGCAACGCATCTATGGTCAACTTCAGATAGGACCTTGATCTTATCTGGGATTGATCACAGACGTCCATGGGCGGCAGTTGCCACTTACCAGGTGGACTGCATGCTCGTTTGTTACTTCTATCATATAAAAAAAGACAATTGTTACTTCGTTGATTGTAAACATTTAATATTTTGCACGAAACTACACAACTTTGTCTTGTAGGTGTAGAACCCATGTCGTATTATAACTGATAGATGGATGGAACAAAAATCAAATTGTATCCGCTGGATACAAGGGTAAATCTGTAGGGTTAAAGTCACATCGTACCCACAGACTTTTTTTGGTTTCCAAGTTTCTATTGATACACATTATTGCTTTTCCCGTCCCGGATTCGATTTCCGGAAGGGACAAACGTTGTGTGCGGACAAATGTTTGTTCTGGTCTGATCTGTGGCGAGTTTGTACGTGTCAGTTGATGCGACTTACTTGCGACTTTGCGATAGTAAAACGATAGACACACGCAAAATTAACAATTAGATACTAATGAAATGCTTATTAAATTAATATAATATTTTTTGGAAAAGTTAAACGTGAAGCCAATTGGAAATTTTAGTAATATTATTATACTTTAATCAAAACCTTTATGTTTAGTAGAAAACTAAAAAAAAATACTGTATGAAAAAAGGCAGACGTCATTTTTTTGACGGTTACAAGTGACAGTGGAAAGAAGCTGAAATAAAAAGAGGACAAACTGCTATGACATTATTATACGACACAAATATGTCGTAAGACTCAAACGAGCGATTATGCGACAAAACGAAGACAAAGTATCGAAGACCCTTTTTTGTCATTTGTGGTTGTATTAACGTCGATGTAAAATTAAAAACATATTGAAATGTTTATAAGTATTTTCTTTAAATATAACCAGAGATCAATAAATGACTAGGAGAAGTACTTATTTTTTAAATAATATAAATTATATTATACATGTTAATTTTAAAAAAAAAGTACCTGAAGTTCATCGTCGACGTGTTTAAGTTTTAATTTGTCTCTAACTGTACATTAAGATGTTTAGAAACATTCAATCTTTAAACCAGAACACACACCACTCTCACAAGAGTAAGAGTAAGAGAGAGTAAGTACGTAGTATTAACTATCACAGTCAAACCTAAGGAATTCTTCCACGTGACGACTAAACTCTACGGTCTCAATACCTGAAATACTAGAACTATCAACAGCTCCCATCTAACGCTCGAAGCGTAACTAGTAGGTGCAGTACTGAAGCACGTGCCATTAGATCAGTGTCGTGTCACAATGCTACAACTGACAAATTTACAGAATCTTCCTATACCTACGGTTACTGATAAATAAGATTATAAGTATTGGAACGAAGTTCCTTATCGCGCGTTGTGAAAGGGGGCTAGACGGAAAAATTCTTACGAAAAGTTGTCACGACACTTTTTGTCGCATGTCGCTTGTTTCTCTGTCTCTCTCTCT
>DWPV01005353.1:0-12534 GCA_018251915.1 Urbanus proteus proteus
GGATTATTGATGAATGTAGCACATAAATCATTTTGTTGTGTTACACAGTAAATATATTTAATACAGATGTTTTAATTGAGTTTACAGGTGGTGTTTTGAAAGTTTACTTCTTGACGGTAATTAATTTGTATAAGAAAAGAAATATCTGTTTCTGATTTAAAAGTTATAAATATGTTTTTCTTGCGGCATTATCTAATGTACATGGAACTAAGATGATATTACGATTCATGAAATATAATAGGGTATAAGTATTATTTAGAGCAAACAACCGTAAATGGAACAAAGATTAATTAAATGATGGCCACATTTATATAAACAATAGCATGGTAAAACTGTAGATCGAACTATGTATTCTCTTCTTAAGATGCGACATACATATCTCCACATTTTCTCAAAGAATCCTTAATGTTCATAAGGTTACTCCTTTTACTAATTGCATTACTCTAGTCTTTAAAATCGGGTTGCTTATTCTGATATGTAAAACTATTGAGAAATAAAAATGTGTCTTAATAAGAAGATTATCAGTAGATAACTATCTTGTTTTTTAGAAGTATATATTTTGATAATTATAAATAAATAGAATATAAATAAAAAGTACTATAAAGTCTATGATTGGAATGTACGTTTACTACCATATTTGATAAGTATTCACCAATGCAGAAATATTTATTATAATATTCTTTGTCAAAATAGAAAACTTTACACAGGTAGGCTACTTATTAATTTTCAATAGTTTTCTGGTTGTTGTGAAGTGGATAAAAAGAAATACATTTATTTAAAACAAGCTTTATTTCTCATAACCTACTCATTCATATATAGTGTCATTACGAGAATACGTATGATGCTCATAATATGTAAGTTAGTCGCTAACATTGCTCAATTTAAATACTCTGTTATTAAAACACACTCCATCGCTTGGCTTATTGAATATATTTACAATATTATCTAGATGCAGCGTTTACCTTATACATAGCAATTTGGCAACATGATAACGATAACATTCACATACTCATAAGTACTAAAGTATGTAGGTGACTATACCACATACATAGTAATTGACAGAAGAAATTTGACTACTATACACAAAATGATAGAAATGAAAATGTTTGTTCTGTTTGAGAAACAAATAAGCTGTAGTATCCAGATCAATTTCTGATAAGGTACGGTAGAATGTTCTATAATCTTAGATGTTTATGCCAGGTTGGCAAAGTTGCTTTCTATTGCCAAGATTTTGTTCGAAGACAAAAAATTCTCCAAAATTGCTCCAAAAGAAATAATTACTTAGCGGTTACCTATACTGGATAACTGATAAAATTTGGAGGGATTTTCGACTACCTATATACAAATTCATTGATAAAAACGCCTAAATTTTCTACACGCCAATTCCTTTTTGCATCGATTCGTAAATATTTTTACTACATTAAAAATGAAAAGTTAAAAAACAGCCATCAAAATTAAGATGAAAAACAATAAATTTCAACACAGTGAACAATAGGACAAAATATAATTTAATAAAATACAGGTAGAATGTAAAAGTAAAAACACAGAATATTTCAGTCTTAATCTATTTTTATAAAATAATCATTATAATGACTGTGCACTTATATTACGTTAGTATATGTGCGGTAACTTTAAATAATATCACGGCTTAGCAGATTTAATATTTACTACCAAATCCATAATATTAAAACCGGGCCTTTTAGGTGTTATTATTATCCAACATCATTATATTTTTATTAATATTCTTTTCATCTAAATCTGCTCTACCGCGAGTATACACTTATTCCAAGGAACTGTTATACATTATATTCATTACAATAAATATAGTTTACATAATTAACAACGACATTTATACATATACATAAATATTGTTATCTGTATGAAAACTGAATATAATCAATACTTTAGTATATAATATTATTTTAAACCATATGCCTAATTTTTATAATATGATATATCATTAATCTACGTTACCTGTTTTCCAGAATAATACAATTTTGATATAAAACCATAACTGTTAATTAGGACACGAAGAAGTACGTAACAAGCTAGCAGTTAAATTCTTTTGTTTTCTTTTGTTTAATATTTTTCTGAAGAAACTAGCTACTAGTGCAGTCTTTTTCTAAATGAGGTGGCTCGAGTAACACAGACAGCCAGGCGAATTGCTTGCCAATTCATAACACTTCTTAAGAAATCACATAATTAAAGTATTAAAAGAAGTGCTTACAATTTAACACCTTAGAAGCAATCTATTAATATTCTAAAATTATATCATCTACATGAGCTTTATTTCGGTCAGAGTTATAAACATAAGTGACATTTAGCTTATATAGGGGACTACATTTGCAAGAAGTGTTGTTGAAGTACGTATATTGCTTAAGAATAAATAATAATACATAATAGAACTAAAATCCACGGAGGGCTTCTGCTCCAGTTGGCATCACCTGAAAAATACATTCAATTACATTTATGCTGCATTAAGCTACAGAGACACATGTTTTTTCTTTCATAAAGATTGTTTGCGGTGTAGATAAAACTTCCTTGTAGACGTACGTATTACATAAGTACAAATTTGAATTACTTAAATGAAAATTTATATCCTGTATGCTTAATGCTTACGCTTCCAGTACATAACTACCCACATAATCTAAGCATACACTATTTAAATACGAAGTAATTACAATTACAGTACGTAAAAAATAGTTTTATATTTGTTTCATCAATCAGAATATTTTCAAAATCTCTTAAAGTGTAACAAATCGGAGATTTACGAGTAATTGCTGCTTTTTCTTAAACAATTTGTGAAGAAAATAAGCTTTGTTTCGATTTGAATAAATTTTTATTTTGCGTCTATCAAATCACGTATAAACAAACCAGCTTTTATACTTAAGATGTCTTTGACATAAGTTAATGAGAGTCAACTCTTATTTACCTTTAACTTGCGATGCACCTCCCACCCAGTTGAGATGTGTCTTCCCGCCACCCTCGTCTGTCTTCTGCTTCCCCTTATCGATCTCGTTCAGGTTCGATTGATACTTGGTACCTGGATTTCCAGACATTTTAGTTAAATTAAGTAAGTTGAGAAAACACGACGGAGAAAGTTTACGGAACTTATACCAAATGTGGACATTTCCAAGTCGTAATGCAATTGGTAACAGGTTTTATGAAAATTGAATGCCAGAAAACTTTGTGTCTCTTCATGACCTCCTTAACTATATAAAATAAATTTGACAGTAAAGCTTTTAGTAAGTAATATTTTGCTAGAGCCAAAAGCATGTATTAGATAAATGAAATTTGACGACAGAATTGAAGGCCGAATTGGAACCATGGCGCTTCAAATGTATTATGATGGTAATATTGCTTCCCGCAAAGCAATACTATGATTTACATTATTCTTTTTACCTATTTATAGTAAATTTGTGGCATTTTATTATTTAACAATTTAACATCATGTACAGTAATCAAACATTACACAAATTATTATTTTTACGAGTCTATTCGTCGGACCTAGTCACAGGATTAAAAAAAATACCGAAGAATTAGAAGCACCTTAAGATAGAAACTTAATTTATGTGTTATCATTGTATTATATACTGCTCAAGGTGCCAATTCCAGCGATCTCGTAGCTCCGCCAGGAATAGACAGCGATCGATCAGATTAACAGCCGTCACGTCACTACGAATGCCTCGATAACAGTAATGGCTTGTCATAATAATTTTGTGCACCAATGCTTATTACGGAGTTTAGTCCACAGAGCTGGCCAAATGCGGATTCGTAAATCTTATTAAAATTTTAGAACATTATAAATAACTCGTCAAATGTAGGTAAATATATACCTACATTATCATATTTTCATTGCCGTTAAAATAACTAAGTAATCAGAGGGTAGTGCCTCTGCCGAAACTTGTAAAACGAAACGGCAAGGCCACTACTTAATTTCTTGGTCACATTACGTCTCAGAAAATACAATGCAGGTACATCTTTAATTCATTTAAGTATAAGTACACTAATGATTTTACGCTCTAGCATAAGGAAAGTATTACGTAAACGAAATAGATAATATGAATGGAAGTAAAAGTTGTAAGCAGATATACGCGAACTCATTAGGCAAAGAAAAGGATTCAATATGGGTAGGGACGGACGGCGCGGTCGGGCGGCAGTTATTGAAAAGTTGCGCAATATTGCCGAGTGGCCGGCCAGCCGTAAATTCGTAATGGACGCAAAAAATAAAACAGTAGCGATGGTCAATGTCCTCTGCGACGCGCCATCCCGAGCAAAAACTTCCAGCCACAAAACTTAATGTATGTTCGTTCCGACTATCAAAATTTAACGCCAGAAAACGTAAGTTGTAAATACGGGATCAGAAAATTTTACTCGTAAGTAAAAGTTTGTTTTTAACGCTACCTAAAAGCAAAGTACTCAATCCGTGAAAAAAGTGTATAATGTATTTTTTACATGTATTTATTTTGGTACATCAAAACTATTTCTCATATATAAAATATGAATCATAAAGCGTAAGTTTTGTAGTACCTAGTCTGTACATACATGTATCGATTAAAATCGAGTTTACAGTTTTACGAAACTCCAACTTTTAACAAGTTGGAGTTTCCGTTGAAAATATTTGTTTTTTAAATTTTGTTTTGTTACTTCTAGTAAATTACGTTAATGATTCTGTCTCTACAAGATAGGCTAAGAAGAGTTGGTTATATCACATTTTTTTTTTATTAAAGATTATTTATTTTTTAAATGAAAACGAAATTTACATATATTTCTTAAACGAGTTAAAGTTATATCAATGCCAACAAAATCAACGTCAAGTAGCCTCGGGGTATGAATTTCGCTGATGCCAAGGCTGATTATATCTATCAAGCGAAAATTAAAAGCACAGTGAATTTCGTATGAGCTTATTACAAATTAATTTTCGCTTGCTATAAAAAACAACCTAACAACGTTAATTTTTCCTGTAGTCTCTGTAATGTTTCAAAATAATGTAAAATTACGCCAGAAGACTCAGCTGTTTAAGCTAAATACGCCTAAAACTACTCTTCTGTGGGTTTCTGGGTGGGTTTATGCAATAATTCATTTTTTAGAACAAGGTAAAGTTTTGTAAAAAATATTACCTAGTTCAGGAGATTACCTTTGTCCCAAGCAAAAATGCCCTGTCTTTAATATTTGTTATATGAGACAGCGTTCATTATCTCAATTTTAATAACGAAACAACGTACAAAGGATATAGCCATAGTTTGTAAGTGAGCAGCGCGGGTGGCTGACACTTGCCAGTAATAGGTTGTAGCGCAAGATGTTGTCGTGTCCGAACGCCGAGCGGGGACATGTCCGGAAAATGCCCAACTTCCAATAACGGCGTAATGACGCGCGCCAAACAACTTATGAGCCCACGATATTACGTCTACAACGAACAACCGGACGTACCGGATAAATCTATTGATATTATCTACATAATTGCCTCCCCTTTATTAACGTTTCATCTGTAATCATTTTTGTCTGTTTACATTGAAAGGCTATATTCAGATTGAAATTTTACAACGTGGACAAATGTTTACTATACGATCATTATAACACTCTGACTTTAAAATGCTCACTTTTATAGGAGCGAACACCACTTCATAAAACATTTGTTTATAAACGATTTGCTAGTGCTTTACGAGCAACATAACATTTGAAGCCAGTTAACAACCTGCCGACTGGCGGCAAGCAGAGCGTCGTAATAGTTTATGATCTATAAACAAATATAACGACCACTAATAACTGAAACAGCAGCAAACAATGAAAATAAACCGAACGATCTCGAGGGATACAACTCATAAAGGTATTATTATCTCTTAATAAACGAAATCGCTGATATAAAAATCTTGTTTCAATACAATTTATCGGCAACTCAATCGATGAGATATTAATGAACTCATTTGCCCGCACAATTTGTTGATACTTTCATTAGTGTCGGGAAAATATGTTTATTTGCTATGCATTATAATGAGTGAACGTTTACCTATGAGTATTGTTTAAAACATAATTATTTATATTACTGAGCCTTAATTTTATCCACGTAAATTGTTTGTATAACATTTAATAATACACTGAGCTATAGCCCCTGGCGTCGCTTATTATAAATTTTCCAGTTTATATGATAAATCTACTTAAATTATTTTTTAATATTACTCCAATTCGATCTTGAACCCTATTCTTAGTCACTTAGTAAGATGACGATATTATCACATTATTTTATTTTATTTTGCAAAATCTTTATGAAAATTATCTTTATGCAAAAAAGAAATCTTAGTTAAAAATCCATTCTGTTCACAATCGTTTCATAAATGTTTAACCTTCACAAAATTATCAAGTAAAATAAAGTTTAAACTTCGACAGTCTCATTGACGGAAATATGACGTATTATAAGATGTATTTAATCTCATTCTCATTCAGAATAAAATATGTTTTCATTTTAAAAAGTTTAAAACTCGAAGGATCAATCTGCATCATGTAAAATACATGTACAGATTGATCCTTAAATCTTAAAACTTTCATCGTCCGTATTCATAGCAATAAAAACAAAAATTTAAGCGGGAAATGTTGGGGTCATGGTGTTTTGTCTTTGACGGGCATAATAAAGGAGACCCTCCTCGTTTTGAGTAGTGAATACATTTGGCCATGAATTAATTATTAACATAATGGATTACAAAAAGTTAATATAATATTGTTTGTAGTAGTATTAAAGCTACGAAGTGAATTGTTTGTATTTAAATGACTATCAAAGAACATAGCCAACAAAAAGAACAAGAGATCAGAAAGAATAGACAAGCAAGTATCACATTTAGTCGACTTTTTTGTCCAATAAGCCTTCATACAATTCATACTTTCATGCGAGATTATTTAATTATATACTTTTGTCTCTATATTTTGTACGTATACATTTTATCTGTCACCCTTACCTTTATCTGCAACAGGAGTATCACGGCGTGGTGGCCGTGAAGGTGGCGGAACGGTGATCATGCGCGGATCTGGAGTAGTTGTAGGAGGCGACGATGCTACAAAAATAGTATTGTTTAAATTAATAAGATTAAAGTAATTTAAATTCACTTTGCATCTAAGGTATCCCGCAACAAGAATAATTATAATTATAGCTGGTCTAAGAGTACGAAGCGTTTTAATAAATTACAATAGAGCGGATTTTAACGTGTTTATGGCCGACTTCAAACAGGACTCCTATAAAATTGTACTTTGTATAATACATTGTATAATAGAAAATTCTTACTATATAATCGTATGGTTCCATCAGATTCCCCTCTTGGATTCTTCGCTACGCACTTATAGGTTCCATAGTCTTCGGTGATAATATGCCTGATAAGTAGTCGCATATGTGTTTTATATGCTGGTACTCCTACGGTATTCTCCATGTGGTACTTTGTGCTTTCGTGTATCATATGACCATCGTCTCTAGTCCAATAGTTCAAGGAGGTGGGGTGGGCTTCAGTGAAACATTCCAAGGTCACATTGTAGTAGAGCGGAGCACCCACTAGTTGATGTGGTATCCACAACATTGGTGGGACTGTAAATAAATTACGTTTTGTAAAAATAGTAAATAATACGTCAATAAGTTACCGGTAATACCAATATGTAATTAACTAATGTGAAAAAATTTTTTTCAGTTATTATTGCAGTTCGACTACGAATATACAAAACATCATTTGATACGAAAATATGGACATTGATCACTTGGAACTTAAACAATCTAATAGAGATAAAAGTTATTTTTCTTTCCAAAAAGCGTAAACTTACAATCAACGCTAACTTTCACTCTTTTGGAAACCGTTGGCGGCACGCTGTTACTAGCGATACATAAATAGGCTCCCATATCCAGCCGTGAAATGCGAGCCATTTCCAAGACTTCACCCTCCCATTCTGAAACTGAATTAGTCACATTAGATCAATGTTGGATTGCTCGATAGGGTGTAATTATGTTTTTATGGCAAATCCTACCGGAATGTCCTTTGCTGATGGAGATTTTTGAGTTGTCATCTCGTTTCCACTTGATGGTGGGCTTAGGAGAGCCATTAGCGCGACACGTCAGAGTGACGTTGGCGCCCTCTCGGACGATAACGTCGCTCGAGCTCAACGAGTCGTCGATTGACGGCGGCACTGTAAATATTAAATGCGAAAATGACTTCCATTTAAAAATAATAATAAGTAGTTAATACTCTTACGAAATTAAGTGCTAGGCTGAGGCATTATTTAATTAAGAAATTTAAAAGCATTCAAACAGAAGACAGCAAAACTTTCTATAGACATTTATGTGACATCGAAAAAAGGTTAGCGTTATATGACGAGGACTTTTTGCCGTAGAATCGTTTTAACATAATCTTGAAGAATAGCGTCACATCTATGGCCATATTGTTCATATGTATATCCTTTAAGACTATTTCGGTCTGGTTACAAATGCTCGGAAGGTCTCACGGATATTGGTGCCTCGTAATCAAGTTGATTAGGTACATCCCATTTCATTTTGTATAAATAAGTAAGTGCTCAAAGTATTTTTAGTTTAATTTATACTTGCTAAAAATAATCTAGCAATAAATTATAGTATTAAATCTAATAATAAATTATAGTATTCACATGAGTAACTTTTAAAATCTTACCAACTACATGCAGATATCCGAATTGAGTTTTCGCCGTGACTGTATTGATCTGGCACATGTAGCGTCCTCGGTCTTCCTCGCGGACATCTGAGATATGCAGGTACCAGGTTCGATGCTTGTCGTGAGTAACGCTGACTCTTGGATTGCGTGTGATCACGTGGTTGTGTACAGTCAGGATAGCTGACTGCTCGAAATGCATCCACGCCACCTGGATCAAGAAAAAAATGTTATAAAAAATGGCAAATAAATGCTAACGTGAAATTATTTTGTACCTCTTAATAATATTTTGAAGTAATACAAAGTTCTCTGTAGTTAAGGTAGACACCTACCAGAAATTATAAATCATTTAAGAATAAGACAGCTTATAATAATTGTTATCCTTTTGTCTAAACATTAAACACATTTTTAAGGTAACACTCAATCTACGGCATAATGAAGTATAATCATGTATGTGAATAGAATTTTTGAAATTGTTATTGGAAGTCATCATATATCCACAGTATTTCCATACAATAACAGTGTGGTAAAAAAGAAGAACCTTTAATGTAGGACCTATTGAATTAAAAAGCTGATATTGCCAGCTGGTGTGAAGAAATAGAATGTGTAGCTCGAATGATTTCCAATCGTTCTTAAAATTTGACGAGTGACGTAACGGAAATTAAAGGACGACGTCTCCTTTCAAATACAATATTTTTTCGATCGAAATAAAGGTAGGCCATAAAAAATACTTTTCGAGTTATTTATAACGGTCTAACAAATTATACCTGCTGTTTATTTAGTGTTTCTAAATATAACGGAAATTGTTTATTTTTCTATGGTAATTCAGAATTATGGCACCAACATAATAAATGACAGCTAAAAATTAAACTTCCGACAACAAAAAAATACATTAAAGCAAATATAGTTCAATGTCTTGATTTTAATAGTAAAGACATTAAATCGTTTGTAAAATTATAAAAAAATAGTTAATATGACCTCTTAAAAATGAGCTGTTTTCAACCAATACTCTATCACATACAAAGAGACATACCTATTACATATATGTATTATTAATATTAACAAACAACGGCCAACTTAAACAGTTTCCTTTATTTTTCAAAATGTTTTACAATCCTGCAAAGCCAAAAAAATATGTTCCTATAAAAAACTACATCTTTCAATCATATTCACTTAAGTAGAAGTAATGGTATCTCTTTACTATTGCCGTAATTCATTTCATATATACCGTAATTCATTTCATTCTTTATTCTTCTGATCGATATTCATACATTGACCAGATGGAGCAAGACTAGTGAAATTGAAATTGTACGGGTGGACATTAGACAGTGTAATTGCTGCGAGCTGCCAGCGCGTCCCGCCGACTTCCGCGGCATTAACCGTTTACAACGCGTTCCATTCTGATTGTTGTGCTTAAAACAATCCTATCCTTTTTAATCGCAACTCTACAATTGTCAAAAACTGGAACTGAAACCGAATTCTTATAATATTTGTGACGTTAACGTTTGCACAAGTATGACGTCCGTCTACTAAAGTACAATAATTATCATCATCAACCCATTATTGTCCCACTACTGGGCACGGATTTCCTCTCAGTGAGAGGGATTTTTAGGCCTTAGTCCACCGCGCTGGCTAAATGCGAATTGGTAGACTTCACACCGTTTTGACAACTTTTTTTTTAAGAACTCTCAGATGTGCAGGTTTCCTCGCGTTGTTTTCCTTCACCGTAAAGCATATATATGATATATATTGTAATTAATTTCTAATACGCACATAAATCATAGGTGCGGAGGTTTGAACCTAGGACCCCACGATTGAGAAGCCAAGTTTCAACCATTAGGCTATCACTGCTCATAATTACATATAATGATACCGAAATACCGAATTATGATTGTCTTCATGAGAGACCAGTAAAATAATTGACCTCAGTTTTTGATTTTGTTTGAGTCGAACAACAAAGAATTCTACGAGCTTAAAATAAATATATTCACTTCATTACGCGTACAATTTAAATTGTCGCTAAAACAAACAGTCAAACATAAAAGAAATTTAAAATCCGTACGATCTGAAAATACGAGAACTACGAATAAAGGTACGAAGTAAGTGGTTTTATTGCGGTAAAAATTTAGTGAACTTAAGTAATAAAATACTGGCGGTGAATTTGAAAAGTTACTCGTACACGGTTCATCTCTTAATCCAGCTTTAAGTTTGAGTCATGGATAGTTCTTTTTATCAAGATTGCGAAGGCAATATAGGGGGAAGTTTGTTAGCTGAAACTCGTGCCGGGTCACATCTTACCTATCTTAAGTGATACGGCTCTCAGCCGCTGTCTAATTTATAATGGACTTGAGGAAACTTCGCCCATTTTATTATGCAATGGGATGGTAACCCCTCTAATGACGACGACCTGACTTGTCGTAACCTGGGTTACCCACGGTGTACGGCGTATCGCTAAAGTGTAAAATATTAATTAAGAACGTTGAATATTCGTGATCAAAATGCTCGTTTGTCATTCTGAAACATTCTGAAAAATAAATTGTGTACTTTTTGGTTTTCAAACTTGGAAATTATTATATTAGCAAATAATATAATTAATCTAATAAAGTTAAATCTAAGTACCGTAGAGTATTTACAGAACGTATCGTAGGGTAATCTTCGTATCTTAAAACTTCCAATCAAAATGTCCATGTATTGATTTTTAGTTTATCAAAACATAAAAGTGATAATTTATTATTATACAGTTGTAGTATTTACATTAATTGGTAACATAAATGTATGTATATTGGTTTAAAATTTAATAATAGGATATGTTACCTATTGCCTAGTTTTGGGAAATGCTAGCTAAATACGTTTGAATGAACCGCTCTGAAGTCATTTGTTTGCGTTGTTCGTTTTCGGCACATTAATAAACCTTCTGCCAAACTTGTCGAACATAACTGAACGGATCCCATGCCAAAATCAAAATGTCGAATAAACTTTATTAGCAAGTAAACGTAATTAAATCGTAAGTAAAGTGCATTACAAAAAAATTAAAGTCAAAATTACTTATTGTAAGTTATTAAGGAAAGTGTCGAAGGAGGGTTTTTAAGTGAGGCAAGCGGTGACACGGCGGCGAATGTAAATCTGATCTGCGTAATTGTGGCCGACGTCTAATCTAATCACAGCGGTGTGTCCGTCTGCGCCGCGCTGATTGAATTACGAGCCTCAGACCGCCACCTGGATGCATAGCCTTATCGCTGCGACAATATTTTGATTGCAAATTAACTATACTATTTTGATTAACGTATCCTCACTTGCATAAATAATGATATCACAGAATCCATCGATCGAACGAGAACATAAGTCGAAACGAACAGTCAAGGATCATCTCCATTTCGCCATTTAATATTGAACAAAGGCATATCTCAGAAAGTTTCATTTTATTGTTTGAGCAATTAAGATAAAATGAAGGAGGAATCAAAATTTTACAAGCGGTTAAGAGATAAGCTTTGAGTGTTGAACTTTGGGAGTTTAACATCGCCTGGTCGGTCGGGTCGGACCGAAATATTTTGTAAAGTCCCAAGTTAATTCGGAATTCAAATGATAAAATGCGTAACTTAATGAGAGAGTGTTAGGTACAGAGCATCCCTGAAAAACGAAAACTGAAGAAACTTACTTAAGTGCTTTTTAGCTTGAAGTATTTTTTTAAGAAATTGAAATAAGACGAATAAATTTACAAAGTTTTATTCCTACATCCATCACAGATTTTTTTATAATTTATATAGGTTATTATAAAATCGGTAATTTACATACTTCGTAACTTAAGATTTCAGAATAAGGGATGTAAGAACCTTTTATAGAACTATCATCGCAACCATCATGACGTCAGCAATTAGGTACATTTATA
>DWPV01005354.1:0-12533 GCA_018251915.1 Urbanus proteus proteus
GTAATTTTTTTTTCGATATCTTCAATGTACAGACATCGACCTGTTACAATTTTATTATAAGTAGAGAAGAGAAGAGACGTATCAATACGCAAGGCTGCTATGAGCAATCCCCATTTTTAGAGTAGGTCAAAGTTCAGCAGCTTTTCAAATTATGGAAGTAGTCACTGCCACCCATGGACATCTGTTACCGACCCCAGATAAAATCGCAGTCCTACCTGAGGTCAGACACTGATGCGTTGCTATTCGTGAGGTCTAACTTGGCGCACTCGAATAAGTATGTCCCTCTAACCACACGCTTCAAACCGATATGGTTTGAAGCGTGTGGTAAGCAGCAGCGCTACACTGCTGTCATAAGGCAGAAATAAGTATGGCGGTGATACCGCTGGAGTCAAACCACAAAGGGTTCTACCACCTTGAATATTACTAGTTTATAGTAGCTTTTGAAGTCAAATTCATAGCGATAAAATGTTCATTATAGCCACTGCCCGATCAAGATATTTAATCTTATCATTTAAATGTGATTAAGTGTTTTATTGAAATTGAGATAATACCAGGAATGTCTATTAAAAACGGATTGCATGGCAACCCTTCCTCGACCCTAAGAGACTGTGATTTCGAATAAAATATTTGGGGCCGCTTTAATAACTTTCCTCCGATAAAACTTGCTTGTGTCTCCTGATATAGCACGCTTCTCTTAATGGCGAATATTTTTGTTTCGATTGTTCTGCATTGTTATATTATTGAAGCATGTCTGCGAAGAACAATGAAGCGACTTCGTAGATTGTTTTCTGTTTTGGACACGTAGGTATAAATTAATCGCAGATATCGCTTGTTATTTAAGTTCTGATGCAATATTGTTTTTTGAGCACTTGCATCATATTTTGACTTAATAATTTTTCGGTATGTTTTGGTTACCTAGTACGTTATGGGGCAAACGATATCTTAACAGAAACCTATGATCAGAAATCGAACAGAAAAAAGTTAATGATGGTAAATGATTCTCAATTTAGTCAAAGATTAACATGAGGTCAGTAACGACCCCGCGGTCAACGTCTAGATCTTGTTTTTGGTGATTGGAGGAGGGAGTGGAAAATCTTCCTCCGACGCCTTGCTTCCCTACTTTTGGATTCGTTTCTAACACCTTCTCTTCACAGCTATCTTCTGCGACATCACTTGTTTGCAAAAGGAAATTCGCTGAGTATGACTGCCTCCAATCATGGCCTTTTCCTGTGCCAGAAGCGGTGAAAAAGATCTGATGGACCTGAAGACTCACATTCTTGAAGGACTGAATAAGAGTGTTTGCAATTTCGTTTGCTACCTTAATTAAAAAAATAACTTCTAAATTTTTGAAAACCCACATGGTAGAACGGTTACCATACCGATCCGACGCACAGTGGGTCTCGGGTTCGATTCCCGGACAGACAGATATTTCTGTTCTGGGTCTGGGTGTTTGTGTATTCGTTTTTGTGTGTCCATGGCATCCACGACACCAGGACAAATCCTATTGTAGGGGTGGATGTGGGTAATCATAATGGGTGTAGAAAGTGTCTTAGAAATTAATGATAATGTACTTAAACTATGTAGATGTATGTTAAATGACACATATATCGATTATGCCGATTATCGAATGTACTTAAAATACGTTGGGTGAATAACTTGTAAAAACAAATAGTGTTTTGCATAAGAGGCCTCGACGTGTAGGCGTGGTTGGCTTTGTCTGGTAACAATGCGTTTTACGTTAATCATTTAGCTCTATACTTAAGGGGAAGAACTATAAAAATAATTGAAATAATTATAACATAATGTTATTTTAAAAAAGTTTATTTTAAATTAAACAAGATTAAGTAAAAAGTTATTAATGTTGTTGAATCATTTGTTAATTACCGGTTAAAACCTATTTTATTCCCAGTTGCTGGAAAATAATAGATAAATGACGATGCATTTAATAAAGAATTTTAAATAACTATGATTAAATTTGGAATAATTGAAAAAAATTTAACGTATATGAACCTGAATGTATCGAAGGATATATTAAGTTCTTCCCCTTAATAAATAATGCACGCATCTTCAACGCGATGGATTATGCTACAGCATTACTATGCAGACATACAACAGACAACGGAATATCCGTCGATTTTAACAGTATTTTTTTAAACAAATAGCATTATTTATTGCAAGGATATTTTTTATTCGTTGTAAACATTTAATTGTACCACTTAAAGTCAACTACGCAAGTTTTGGATAATTGCCTTCAGAAGACTAAACATAACGATATTGGTCTGTGACTTTTATTTCAATATAAAAGCATGCGATTTAATTTTTAATACGCACTTTAACTTTAATTTGAACTTATTGACTGTTCAAAATACACATACAGAACCGCTGCGAAAAATAACGCTACTACATAATACGAGTTTTAAATTTTAATTGCTTAATGGATGTCTTTCACAATTCACCTTATATAAAATCTTTATTTAATTAGTAATACCGGATACCATACATTTCAGTAAGAAACTATTAAAATATAATAGAACAATCTTGAAACAAATTTTCTATGACTCGATTTATTGGCTTTAAACAATATTTTAAATGAAAAAGTCACAGGTTAAAATTAATCCCATTCCGCAGAAACGACAACTAAAATATGATTCGAAAGCAAAGCGAATGCACAATGAGAGACAAAATTGGACTTTCCTCTGAGAATGGCATAAACCGCGATGCCTGTTTCGTTTTAATATTTCTCTCGTGTAATTTTCATTTCACAAAAATGCGACAAAAGCTTTCTATTTGCATTGACGTAAAGATGAGAATATATTGGAAGGACGGCGTCGTGAGTCGCAACAGATGTAGTGTAAAATAATTTCACGTTATGGAAAGTTTCTACCGCTTGTCGTTGTTATCTCATAACATATGGCTTCCAAGTAAAGTTTCGTATGTTTAAGTTAATTTTACAGGAGAAGCATTAGAAGATATTTTCATGCACTATACCTTCAATATGAAACTTTTATCTTCAATAATGTTTTTTGTTCTATTTGCCCCGTACATAAAGATAAAAAACAATTTAATTTTAATTTGAAAATATCTTTAAACGGCTCTCCTATAAAATTGACTTAGTAGACGTACGATAGTTTTCTTGGGAGGAAATATTATACTTGTGTAAGTTTTATATTTTTCGTCACTTCAATTTACTGTTGCAGTTTGCCTATTCAAGGCTACGAAACACGGCGAGGAAACTTAAGATTAAACGTTATAATATTATTTATGACAACAAAATATAAAAAGTGATAAAATAAACATTTGTATACAGAATGTACGTACGGTCTCACCAAAGCATTATTAGATGTTAATGTTGTCATAAATCAAATACAATTAACGCAGTAATTATAGCAGAGCAATAAAATAACTTCATAAACAATTAAACATTAACGATACCACAACCTGGCATAATTATTACAGGTAAAATTTAGTACAAATTGTCCCCGTGTCCCCGCTAATTACCTGCCCCGTCGCTGAAGGGTTAAGTCCCCCATTTTTCATACGGCTTCACCTCGCTTTTATCGACGCTATTTGTACGAGATTTAAAGTCTTCATTCACATAACCCTTAAATGTCATCATTTGTTTCAGTGGATTTTTGATGCGCCCGGTTTTAATTGGTTTAATGGAAAACGATGTATTTCACACCGTCTGTTGCGCGGTAAGTTTAACGATTGTATTTAATATCGTGACACGATCCTGTATCATTAAAATTAACCTTTGTATATAATTAACCAAGTAGCTTTCAGTGTCTCGAACGTATTTTTATTTTTTAATTTAATTATTAGATTTTAAAGTATTTTGTGACGCTTTTTATTTAAACGCATTTCACAGGACATGGACTCATAAATGCTAGTAGATGCATTATACCAAATTGTTGTATAAGATTAACCAGCCATATCAAATTTGTCATTTTCAAAAATTAACAGAAAATATTTACGAGAACCCCATTTTGACTATATGTCTGTTACAAGACTTTTTAAATATCTAGACGTTAATAAGAAAATGTTAAAATCGTAAAAGTCACTATATACTATAATATATTTTGGTCTTAATTAATATGAGTATTATTAACCTGTATGTGAAAGGTCACGACGATAATTGCCTAATTGTGTGTAGCAGCGCTAAAATTACTGTTATTAAGCAATCAAATTGTGCAAAATACAACTTCAAGAAATAATTGTTTGCAATAAATTAACGATGAGATGGTTTAGGTGACCGACCTGACCGTATTTCAATATGGACTTTAAACTCGCTAGATACCTGTTTGGTTTTCGGACTGGCCGAAATACCAAAGAGATTAAAAGTAAATTCAAATTTTAAAATAGTTGACGTTTCGAACATACAAAATACAGACAGTCACAATTCGGAGCTCGTCACGATACATTATCGGTATATATTTATTTCTGTGGTGGGTCGCGGGACCCCAAGTGAAGTGCATAGTGAATCAGGCTGACCGGTCGCCATAAGGATTGCACGGAAGATTCGAGGTATTTATATATTGTTTTTCACCTACACTATAGGCACTGATTCGCAAGAGTTTCGAAATTAATTCCGGACCGAACCAGCGACCTAAAATTCATACAATACCTATCAGAAATAAAAGTAAAAGCCAAAAATGCTTAAAACGAAGAAGGATATACTTAATCATGAGCAGATAGGAAGGCAATAAATAACATCAAAGTATTTTAACTAACACATTCAACTATCACTCCCGCATGCCATAACCCGATCGTTGCGAGTAATCATGAAGTAATTTTAAAAATAAATTTACACTTAATTATGTCTCCTATCATTTGTTAACCACCATTTACAATTAATGCATAGTAAATGAAACATGGACATGGGACCGGATTAAAAGATATATGATTATTGGAACGAAGTTCCTTATCGCGCGTTGTGAAAGGGGGAAAAAGGGAAAAAAGACGGAAAAAATTCTTACGATAAGTTGTCACGACACTTTTTGTCGCATGTCGCTTGTCTCTCTGTCTTATAGAAAACAAGCCAGATATTCTCATTTTTATTTCGCATTGAACAGTGTGTCGCGACGACTATTTTTGTTGAGTGTATACAGGTTTTTTATAGATAATAAATAATAAAATTTTATTACAATTCCTTCACTAATTAATCGAAAGGAACGTCGTTCCATCCGGCTGTCCCTTGACACCTCTCAAGTTTTTTTGACGATACGCGTAGCGGAACGCATACGATAGTAAATTAATAATGAGTTAGACACTCTTGACAGAGAATTCTAGATCAAAATCCCGGCTAGGTTAACCTTCGATTGATGAAGTTATATAGATTTGTTTGCTATCCCTTTTATGACATTCACGCTACAGAGAATTTTACTGCGGCTTTTAAACAAAAAACAAGTAGTGATACTTTAAATAAAAAATATATTTATTTTGAGCTGTGTCGAGCATTGTTTGCAATTTTATTGTGCAATGACCAATTCGTTTTTATTTTACTCATTCATTTCTCATTTCTTTGTACCGTTTTCCCTGATTTTAGTTGTAACAATAAGCTTTTATTTCAACGATATATTTTATGACTAGGTGTTGGAACTAATTTGTAGCGTGTTTTGAACGGATTATTATTATTTTTAAAGAATTCCTTTAACATATGTTATTCAAAGTATGCTTACGTTTTGAAAACAAAAAACGAATATCGTTGCAATCTATGTGAAAACTCATTTTTGGCAATCTTCATAGAAAATGAAAGCCTACTCAGACAGGTTATTAGCTATGGATGGAATAAGGTGGTCAGGAAAGGACATTATATCGAAATTACTGCGGCCGATACTGGTCAAAGTTTTCATTTCAGTATTTTGAAGAAGGTTTTTACCTATTTGATGGAGTAAGTGTGACGGCTAAGTATTGTGGTAGTGTTAAATTACCTGGAAATGCTTTTCCCAGTAATCCAGCCGTTTTTGTTTTAATCCGTCACTCAAATGCATTAATAGTAGTTGGTAGCGGTTTCCATTTATTATTTCATTTCGTTTTTCATATTATTATTGATAAATCTTCTGTCAATTGGTAAAATTTTCATTCTCAAATTCGTGTCTTTCCCAATTTTTGGTAAAAATAGTGAACGTTTTCCAATTTGAAACGAATGTCTCGTGAAACTAATCGCATATCGCTTGAATCACGTCGATGGTTGCGGCATCGCAAAAAACCGCTTGATATACACGAAATGTTATATTTTTTGTGCACGTTTTACTTGCATTCATATTCGTAAATATGAAAAATCCAAACATTACAACACGTTATTTATAGTAAATGTCCTAACCAGGTCTAGAAAAAAATCACATAATCAGAATAGTTGCAAGTCATCGATATAGGAGGTATGCTATAATTATCATATTTTATTAAAGCTGTAGAAATTCATTTATATATTCGTTACTGAGTAACAAGTTCGCCATCAAGTACCGAGTAACGAAACGTTACTCACGATATCATTTCTTTACTCGCATCTTTCGTATTTAAATAGTTTGTATAGATTCAGTCTACAGTTTACTTGTAGTTCTATTTCTAAAATCCTAACCACTAATTAAATCAAAATTTAGAAAAATAAATTGAAAAAATGCACGTTACGCCGCAAAAAAGGTAATAATTATGTAAGTAACGTAAATGTATGTTTTTTCTATGAATACGAACAATGCGATGCCGTGATATCGTACCGCATTCAGATGCAATATAACCTGAAGCAATCATCAGTATCAGGCAGTAATCAGAGGTAGGTATCAAAAGTAACGAGTAACGATACGATAGCAACGAGTTCTAAATGTTATAGTACGGAATGCATATGCGTAGGTAAACTTTCGTTTTCATTACTTTTACACTTCTAATATTTATTGTACCTAGGTAAATCATTTTTGCGCCAACCCAAAAATAAAAAATGTTACATTTTTTACTTCCTTTACTCGAGTTTTTGTGATGTTAATCGAACAATAATATTTCTTTATACCATCCTCGTAAAAGATTGGAGCGAAGTTAAAATTTAACTATCTCCGGCGTTGAATTTAAAATAGATCGAAAAAAAATGAACGCCCTGAACGAACAGAATAGCCAGTTACGGGTTAAATTATGTCCCATAACTTGGGCAGATAATAACGATCTATTTTAACCCCTACTCTAATGATCTATTTGTAGCAGCTACATTTTATTTTAGGATTTTTAACACGTTTTCATTCACTTTTAACTACTGTATACGTTTAGAACATTTCTTTGTGAATTAATGTAACACTTATTCTAAAAACTGTTCATACCTACAAACCTTTATTGACCTACGTATTTTTTTTTTAATAAATGTTAGAAATATTATTTTAATACACATTCCGGAAATCAGCGCTCATATTTCAAAATTCTAGGTTCAGCGGTTTTGGATATGTTATATTGATTTTAACCTATATCTTTATATGCGTTAAGTCTTTTTTTCATATTCAGTAGTAATAAAATCTTAATTAATGATTTTAGATCTGTTGATATTTCAGTATGTTGACACGTCTGTTAATATAATTATGTCTAGGGATCGTAAGATGCCGACGTACTAACTTTCCAATGTAAAAGGATGTATTACTGACATTTTAACTAGTTTGTTCGGATCCTTTCTGGGAAATGTTACGAAGATTTCTATGATTATAATTTAATGTTATGCATATTTAATTCAGTCAAATATTAAATGCATGTTAAAAAGTATAGTCAATGAAGCATACCAAAGAATTTTTACATCGATTATTACCTACCTATTTCGTCAATGCGCTGGTCACATATCGATCTATAAACATAATTTTATCGACAATATATACTGGATATACCTAGATAGTATATTATAATGTCTAGGTATATCCGTAAGATTCACTTTGTCAAGATTAGCTTCGTCTTTATTAAAAGACGAAGTACCTAATAAGATCAGTTATAAGATTTTTTTTGATTTTTTGGATCTTAAATCTATGTATGTAAATAAAATTGCATTGTCTTTTTATAGTGTCAAAATAAGAACAGTTTAGTAAAAACTTAATATTGAAATATAAACGATACCAGTTTTTTATTGGCTATCCGCAATCTGTTTCTCGAGATGACATAGCCAGTTATTAAAAGACTTTTACTAGTACTTATATAATGCATTACTTACAAACCTATCCTTTCCATGCACAAAAAGTTATCCCAGAAATTCACCGCTATCGGTGTCAATATTGAAGTTGACTTATCTTGACATTTAGGTCAGCCATACACGGGCAACTTGAAGCAGTCAGTATTGACTGCTTGAAGCTGCGACTGCATAGTGAACTTTAAACTTCTACGATCGTGCATACGAACCGCTCGAGCAGTTGCAATTACTTCTGGCGGTTGGCACGGTCAAGCAGTCACCGAGCATACACTGTCGTCTGCTATCGCGCAGTTACCTTCGTCCATGCTTTTCATTTCATGTCACGCACTGATTTGAATTAAATTGAAATTGGTAACTGCTCGAGCAGTTAAGCTAATTAAAGTAGTTGTCAGTAGGCAGTAGGCAGCTTCGAACTCTTGACTCTGATTGTTTGAGTGGTCCGTGTATGTTGATAACGGGGTAACTCTCGAGCAGTCGGTGTATGACGAGCCCATTTTTATGACGCTGGCGAATACGCGGTGCTCACCGAGTTCACTATAAAATTTATAAACATTGTTGCACACATTGTTGTAAAATAAAATTTTAAATATCATATTTTATATATTTCTCGCTTACACATTACACTTAGATTTTCATTGGTTCTAGGGTACTTTCATGGGTACACAGTTCTGACACTTTAACCCTCTTCTAACGTAGTCAAGTAACGTCGTTTGTTAATCTTGAAAACAATGGTTACTGTGAGATCCAAATCTTACAAACATAACATGTGACACGTAGCGCCATTTAGTGAGGGAACCAGAAATCCAATACCGTACTGATGAGCAATAAATCTGACACGATTTACATACATCGCCGTCTCTGCACTGACATTTGTTGCGCGCGTCAGGCGAGCCAGCAATGTACGGGTCGTAAATCTAACGTCAGATGTAGATCGATGGGATGCTCGTAGACGTTACTAACGGTAGGTCACTCTGGCTAGACCACGTTTGTAATAGGGACACTTAAATCCTATTTAAATTGGACTAACCGAATTGATCTATTGATATGTAGTATCTTTTATCTTAGTATTGATAGTAGGATCTTCAATATAAAGTCATAAAGGAGATCTTTCAAGTCTCGAACATTTTGTACCCAAAAATGAAAGTGCCGACCAGAACAAAAAAATTGTGGATTCTTGAGATTGGAAACGATGTCCTGAAGATTTTTTACTATGACAAAGAACGTCTACGATTAACTCCCAGGCTGCTATTTGAGTTTGAAAATAGAATAATTTCCTTTTCCTATACTAATGGACCATCATATTACGCTTAAAAGTTGACAAACAACCTAGATAAATAAGTTAATTAATAATAATAACAGCTAAGTAGCTATCTGCTATCACATTACGTTGAAAAGTTGAAAGTTTTTTTTTCCTGCCTACTTCCTATGATGATACGTAACGCTTGAGTGTACTATTTTACCTCGGTTTGGCAGGGGGTACTGGTAGACGTTCGTTCATATAAAAAAACCTGTAGATGTTATTTCTCTAACATTTCAATAAAGACGTTCCTTGTCATAGTAAAAAATCTTCAAGACATCGTTTTCAATAAGAATCCACTATATTTTTATTCTGGCCGGCACTTTAATTTTTGGGTACGAAATGAATACGACTACGACTACGACAAAATGAGGGTAATATTTTTCTAGCGTATGTACTCGTATGTATACTGTGTATGTATTATATTATGTCCTTGGCACCCTCAGATTACTTGTCTTGCTCTCTCCACTTGACATAGTGACACAGACTATAATATATTATTTTAATGTGCCGCTTGAATAAAAACAAGAAGCAATATTTTTTTAGTATATGGTACCGTTTATTATTTTCACCTGCCCATAGGTCTTGAAAAATCGACCAATCTCGAATACATCCTACACCTAACATTAATGCCGTCGACACAAAATATTCACTGAGCCGTACTTTTCGTAGAATATTTCATATTTCCAACACGGCGACAATTTATACCCGAATCTAGAATATGGCAGGTCTATCGTTAAATAGGAATTTGCATTCGATATTCTGGAAATATTCGACAGTTGATGTTGCTGCTTCAATTTTTGCGCACTACGTCTCTACTCTAGGAATATTTTTAAACATGTGGAAAGCTAAAATACTATTTTAAAACATGTTTCGCGATGCTTTCATAACCAGTTCCGAGGAACTTATTTGTTTATTAATAACTAGCTGATCTTCGCGGTTTCACACACGTTAAAAAATTAACAAGGAATACATAGATAACATCTCGCGCTCCCGCGACGGCGGCTGCAAGAGCGTAGCGCGCGCGCTAATGCTTTTTTCCAAAATTAAAGTAGCTTATGTTACGCCTTAGACTTGTAGCTATTTACCTATCAGTGAAAGTCCCGGCAAATTTGGTCTATCCGGTTAAAAGATTAGCTCAGCTAAACGACAGACAGACAGGTAAACAGAAAAAAAAATGCAGTTTTTATTGGTTATTGGACCAGGAAGGTCGTGGTGTTAGTGGTCTACCTGGTCTTCCTGGACTACCTGGTCCACCTAGTCCACCTCGTCTACTTGGTCTTCTTGGTCTACTTGGTCTACTTTGTCTTCTTGGTCTACCTGGTTTACCTAATCAATTTGGTCTTCCTGGTTTTCCTGTTCTACCGGTTCTACCTGGTCTATTTGGTCTACTTAGTCTTCCTGTTGTAACTGGTCTTCCTGGTCAACCGAGTCTACCTGGTCTACTTGGTCAACTTTGTCTACTTCGTTTCCTGGACTACCTGGTCTATCTGGTCTTCCTGGTATACTGGGTCTATCTGGTCTATTTGGTCTACGTGGTCTTCATGGTCTACCTGGTCTTCCTTGTCTACTAGGTCTACCTGGTCTTACTGGTCTACTTGGTCTTCCTGGTCTACCTGGTCTTACTTGTCTACTAGGTCTACCTAGTCTTCCTTGTCTACTAGGTCTACCTGGTCTTACTCGTCTACTTGGTCTTCCTGGTCTACCTGGTCTTCCTTGTCTACTGGGTCTACCTGGTCTTCCTGGTCTTTCTAGTCTACCAGGTCTTCATGGTCTACCTGGTCTTCCTGGTCTACCTGGCCTACCCGGTCTTCCAGGTCTATCTGGTCTTCCTGGTATACCTGGTCTTCCAGGTCTTCCTGGTCTACCTGGCCTACCTGGTCTTCCAGGTCTACGTGGCCTTCTTGGTCTACTTGCTCTTCCTAATCTATCTGGTCTTTCTGGTCTACCTGGTCTTCCCGGTCTACCTGGTCTTCCAGGTCTTCCTGGTCTTCCTTGCCTACCTGGTCTTCCAGGTTTATCTGGTCTTCTTGGTCTTCCTGGCCTACCTGGTCTACTTGGTCTTCCTGGTCTACCTGGTCTTACTGGTCTATCTGGTCTTGCTGGGCTACTTGGTCTTCCTGGCCTTCCTGGTCTACTTGGTCTACCTGGTCTTCCTTGCCTACCTGGTCTTCCAGGTCTATCTGGTCTTCTTGGTCTCCCTGGCCTACCTGGTCTTCCTGGTCTATCCGGTATATCTGGTCTTCCTGATCTACCGATTATACCTGGTATACTTGGTCTGCTTGGTCTTCCTGGTCTTCCTGGCCTACCTGGTCTACTTGGTCTTCCTGGTCTCCCTGGTCTTTCTGGTTTATCTGATCTTACTGGACTACCTGGTCTGCCAGGTCTATCTGGTCTTCCTGGTCTACCTAATCTACCTGGTATTCTAGGTCTACGTGGTCTTCCTGGTCTTCCTGGTCTACCTAATCTACCTGGTATTCTAGGACTACGTGGTCTTCCTGGTCTTCCTGGTCTACCTGGTCTTCCGGGTCTTCTTGGTCTACCTGGCCTACCTGGTATTCCTGGTCTATCTGGTCTTCCTGGTCAACTTGGTCTCCAAGGTCTACCTGGTATTCTTGGTCTATCTGATCTATCTGGTCTTCCTGGTCTACCTGATCTTCCTGATCTACCTCGTCTACTTGGTCTACTTCGTTTCCTGGACGTCCTGGTCTACCTGGTCCATTTGGTCTACTTGGTCTTCTTCGTTTCCTGGACTTCTTGGTCTACCTGGTCTTCCTGGCCTTCCCGGTCTTCCTGGTTTACCTGGTCTTCTTGGTCTACTAGATCTTCTTGGTCTCTCTGGTTTACCTGGTCTGTAAAATGTAAATACTTACGGGCAATAAAAAAGAGGATTCATAAAATATTATTGCGCTTTCGAACTTTAATAAATTTTAGAGCAATGTTTACCCTTAAAGTAAAATATTTAGGAATAGGGTCTACTCGGTTTATTTATATATATAATATCTTTAAACGAGCTATTCTTGTATATATATATGTATCAACGATCTCGGAAACGGCTCCAACGATTTTATTGAAATTTGGTATTTAGAGGGT
>DWPV01005355.1:0-12533 GCA_018251915.1 Urbanus proteus proteus
CCACCAGGGGGACTCCAAAGCGTTTTGTTCCCACAATTTTTAAAAAAAAAAAAAAAAAAAAAAAAAAAATGTATTTATCTAAGCGTCGTTTCGAGGAACCGCTAAGATTATAGCAAATTTATGTAAGTAATACTTGAATAATATTCAAGTTTATAAATGGTACGGACTATTTTTTGTATTAATATACATATGTATATCATTAATTATTTAATAAGAACAAATAATCATATTTATTTATTGTTCTTATTGCAATTATTCTTTTTAGAATTAATTTGGATTGAATTATAAATTGTTTTTACAGGAAAAGTCGCCATTCCGAGATCGATCGCACGAGGAATCAAGAGACAAACAATATCCTTTTTAAATCAAATTAACTCTGAGAAGGCCAGAGATTGGCTACTAAGCTTCTCTGAGATTGAAGTATTTTAAAGTTTTAATAGAAATATTGGCTAAAACTTCAATATTCGATCTTAGCACTACTTATCTGCACTACTCTAAAAGTGTTGTTACGTATTAAATATTATGTAGCCGTTTGAAACGTTCATCGAAAATGTGTAAAGTCGAGTTGCATTTATACCCTGTGCGTCTATTTAAGACAAATAGAATCTTATTTTTATGTATGGCACATAGTCAAAGAACCTGTGCATCATGCAAACAGGTCATGTGAAGTAATATTCTTATTTCAAATACTTATTTGCACTTTGAAAACTTAGTTTAGTTAATAGAACCTGTTCGGTATATCGCTACGAAACGTAATTCACAAGTATAAAATCCGTAGACGTTAAAGCTTACCGACAGAGATCTCTAAATTTGCAAGCTGAAGTGGTAATGGGTCTGCTATATCTTTCGAAGTCCCAATACGATGTGGGAGTCTTTCAAGTGGCGACCTTGTTTAGGCAAATGGAGCACAGGTCACAAACATCGTACATTTATAAATGCACAATGCCGGTTGAAGTAAAATTCGGATCGGGAGCAGTGCGCATACGAAATGCACTATGCATTATGCATTTTCTTGTGCAGAAAGAATCGTATTCTAACTAATATTCTAAGTATTGAAATACGGTCAATTGTTTTAAATAAACAAAAAAAAATGTGGAGTACAATGACGTGTGTAACCAGCCTTATTGTGTATGTTTGTTCGAAAAATCATAAAACAATAAATCGGCTAAGGTCGATTTTACATTTAATTTTTAATTTTTCTGGAAGTCATGTGTAAGTTTATCTCCGTTTTTGGGACGTTTCGTCTGTCACGTGTAATCAGGGACGCGCGTCCTAATCGCAAACGTGAATTAACTTTACGAAGCAACTGGGAGCAAGTGACGCGCGAACTCTGAAAAAAACTCTGTAAAAGTGCGACAAATACACAACAAAATATTTAAGTATAGTAACGAGAGTGAATATGTCTCTTTATTAGTGTCGATTTTTACTGTGTTACTGAATTATAATACCAACCGATATAATTTCCTTAACCATGCTATACCAGACGGACAAACGAATCTAAAATTAGGAGATAAGGTGGTTTGCTGACAAGACAGCTGATGCAAAATATTAATTAAGGACTAAATGAATTGACACGCAGTATGAAAAATGCTACGGTGAATAAATATAGTGTTCTAAATACCATATTTTGTATCATTTTTTGACCCTATTACTATTAAATCTGTGACTAGCTACGTTTCTGATAGATTTTTAAACATTCAGAGTTGTCTGAAAAATCTATATGATCCTCATACATCCATTAATTACTTAGGCATGTAAGAGGAGTTCGAGATAAATCTAACTTGGGCGGCGTAGGGGGCGTCTTGGGTAATATAACGTATTTTTTCCAGAAAAACATCTAGAAGCCAACTTAATCACACATCGATTAACGTATTTACTCAAAAATGTCGACGGAATCTCATCAAGGGGAAGGGGATTGAAAAATGTTGACTATTGCCACCCTCTGATATCTGTGACCAACTTCTTATATGTAGGTCGGGATTTTATTTTAAGTTGATTATGGATGCGTTACTTTTACTGGACTATAAGTGCGGGCTTCGTACCGCAAAGATTTCGCTGCATTGGTGCGGCATCGCCGCGTGTACACTCCTTGCCGCCGCAACGCAAAGTGTACACCGGCATAAGCTGGTCACCTTATTGTAAGTGAGCGGGCACAAACGAATCAAGAATTGCGCCACGCTGGAAATAGATGTGCCACTAATAGCCTAAACAAACCATACTGGCCCTACCTTCTTTTAATTACAATACATTCCATCAAAAATTCAAAGTAGATGCAGGTCGCTGATATTGACGGTGCGGCGTCGCCATGCTTTTATGTGTGTTGGCTAATTTTATCATAGAAAGTCGAAGTAGCTGATGTACTTATTCTTCCAAACTTTTTACCTAAATGTACCTGTATGTAGTGTAGTGTGGTACAGGTTTACAGATTGATCAATAGCTTTTTATATGTTTTGCGGCCATGGATTCAAGTCCTTTATAGCCAATCTTCATTTATATTCTTTATCCCATAATCAATAATGGAATTGCATATGAAAGATGATAACACGGGTCCGAAAAAGTAATGGGGACTTTACATAAGCCTTTATTAAGGAATCTTGGAAGCAAAGCGAAAAGTTATCTCTCACTAAATTATATCACTTTCCTACACCAGTGCACGTAACGAATGCTTTATGATAAAAATCCCATTTTTATACATAAAAAGATGACTATAAGTTTAGAAAAATAACATCATACTATGAAATGGCTCTTTCCGCGTTCCCGCCAAAACTCACTTTTCAATTTTGAATTTTTGACATTGCCACAGGCCACGCATACCATAGACTTTTATAATTTTTTACAACCTACAACTCCAAAATTAAAGACATTACTTTACTTAGAGGTGTGTTTAATTTATATAAAAATAATACACATTAAATATTAGCAATAACTAAAAACTTATTTACAACAACATGCTTGAAAAATAATAACTGTGCGAATGTTACTAAGAATTTACCGTATACAGGAATATATTTATTTTATATCATAATCTCGTGTTCATTTTATGTAGGCAATTGTTATCTTATTACCGCCAGTTATCAAATAAATAACCTAGTTACCACAGACCAATTATACTTACCTAATTTCAATAAACTTTATTTTAATCTGTGCACTAAAAAAAATCTTCGTTTTGTCTATGATACGTACCGGTTGTACTACGTCATAATAAAATTTTGCTTTTTCGTGTAAATACAATAGAAATATTAAAAAGAATTGTAAGATAGTTCTTCCGTGGATATTTGTTGTACAAACCAAGACGTATTATTTCATTTCGAAAGTGATTAGAAGAGATATAAAGGGCATAGAACTTATGTTCACTACGTTTGATGTCCGCCATTTTAAGTTGCATACGTACCACGTGATTGAAGTTAAATCTTAATAACTTGTAAAAAAATGTTTTATTGAAATAGAGGTAGGTAAAACGTTTCCTTTTCAAATGAAGAATCTTATGTTTTGGTTTTCGTTGGTTTTGGAGACTTAGTGAGCTGTGATATAATGTAGTTCCTTTAATAAATATAACTTTTTGGAATAAAATATAAGTTAATTAAGGGTTTAATTAAACGTGCTACATTCAAAATATAACCTACTTGAAGAGATACAATACGTTCTATTATGTTATCTATCACTTATTACTTATTTATGTAATTATGTAATCAATCTTCAGCTGATAATGAAAACAAAGATGGCGGTTTGTCGTTAATTTTATTCGTATACTCATTTCTTATCATGTAATTTAATAACTTATTTGGATAATTATTTGTTACAATAATTTAGACTGATAGGTTTGTTGTACCTAGGCAATATATTTTATAACTTGTACTTTCATTTTTCTTTTACATTAGATTTAAGTAACTAAGCTGAGAACTGAGCAAGTTAGATTAAACATATCTAACTTGCTCAGTATTGCTGGCAGTACCTACACAATGTGCTTGTAATAATCTTGTGTGAATTTTAATGTAATTAACTTTGTATTATTCTGACAGATCTTTATATTTTTTGTGCCCTAGTCATAGACAATAGAGTTATTTCAGTTAATAGATTAAAGAGTAGAGGCGTAGAGTCAAAGTTAAGATACGTACAATGTTTTTCTTTAGAAAGGCGTAGGAATTATGATTGTATATGATAGTAATTTGACTTGTATAGTCCGTTCATAATTATTTTACATCTATCTATCATTAAGTTGGCAAATCTGAATTCTGGGTTATGCATTTTTTCTACTTTCCCTCACGTACCAAATATTACTTGAATAGTACTAGTATCCTAATAAAATTGATTTTGACGCACGTTTTCAAATGCTCACTGCTGTAGTTTTTTCTACTGCTACAAGAAAATACTTTTTCAATGTGAAAAATACGAAATAATTATTAAAAACCAATAGTACAAAGTACTGGACGACAGGTAATTTAAAAATATATATATATATAAATGATTATTAACCCGCGTCATTTTTATTACTCCGACATAGACTAAAGATTTTCAGTTGTAAATGTAGGCAGATACATTACTACCTATTTATAATATTTCTAAAGTTTATTAAAGCTATAAATTATCAAAAAGGCAAAGGTTGATTAAAGTAACATTTGTTTAAATTAAATACAGAAATGACAAGAGTATATGGTATATTATGTCCTTATTAAATTAGAACCAAAGACGTACTTAACCTGCGCTGTCTTTTCTGTTTGCATTTTTCATAGTGATACAGTAAATAGTATCTCAATGGTGTTTCCTTTGATGTTTTAAACGCACGTAATACTAGAAAGTGTGGGTGATATAAATATGTATTTAAATTTACCGTACCTACGTGTATTTAGATGTTCTGGGTTAATCAAAAAATTATACATAGTATTATATATTTTGCGGATGTTTTGGTTTCAGTTCAACTATTTATGACGAAATGGAAAAAGATAAGGTGTTTAGTTCAGATATAACAAGAACTCATAATAAGTTGAAAAATAATCTGTACGAAATATTATTAATAAATCCAGTCACTCCTTTGGTAATCAATGATACAGATAATTTGTCTTGCGATTTTATACCAAAAACTGACAAATATTTCGTTCCAAAGAAAAAAATAAGAGATAAAGTAAAAACAGTAAGAAACATAAGAGATTTGTTTGAAAAAGACATATATACTACCTTAGAAAATGATTTGGATAAACAACAAAACATATTATTGCGTAAGATAAGAGGTGGTTCTTCTAAAGATGAAAAAACTAAATTATTGGCTAAAAATATGCTAAATACTGATAAGCCAATATCTAGAATGGCATGGCAAATGATAACAAATATTAATCCTGAGGACTATGCACATTCTGCACAATATGTATTGTGCAATGGCAAATGTATTCAAGTAAATGGCAGTAAAGGAGGCAAAACTAAATTTATTTGTAAGTATGACTTAGGTACCCGAGAATTTTTGTTACATCGACAGGCTAAGAAAATGAATTTCAAGAAAAAAATGCTAAGACATTCATTGAATATTAAATTTAAGCCGGGTCCACTTTCCAAGAAAGAACATCTTGACATCTCATACCAGAAATATAATATTGGTAGCGTTAAATTAGCGCATCTCCCAAATGCCGGATTGGATATCATACCTGAGTTTGGTAAACCTTTAGAGTCATCCATAACGAATTTTTTACACCATAACTTAAGGGATGTAAATGGATTTATATCTGATAAATGGGCAGAATTTGCGATTTCCACCTTAGGAACCGAAAATAAAGGTCGGGCTGTTCAGTTGAATACAGATTGTTGCGTAACATTTAGCTTAAATTATAAACACCAACAACATAAATTATTGATGCGACAAGGTGTCGATACCCTGGGCAAAGAACAAGTAGGCTCAAAAAGACAGGCGATGTCTAATTCTTATGTAGACGAAGAAACTATAATGCGAGAAGTCAAAACTATGCTGGATGAAATGTTAATTTCGACTGAAATTAGTTTACTGCAAAATGACATATATAGCGAAGATGATTTCTTAAGGGAAGTTGAAGCAGATAATATTGTTACTGGCATTAATAATCATTCCAGAGATAAAATCAGACGTAAAGGAGAATTGCGTAGGCTGGACGTAACAGTAATCACGCTATCTGATATGGAGGATACTCAAAACGTTGATACATGCGGCAAATCGTTTTGTACCTTAGGGTGCGTATGTGATTCAATACTTTCATCTTATAATTTAAAAAATCATTGTGGTCGCGTTGAATGTATGTTTGAATGTAGATGCGATTTTTCCAAATATAATCCTCGTGTCTGTTTTGAGGATGATATTATACCAGGATTGGTAAATTTAGATAAAGAAAATAATTCAAAATTATCTAAAGAGGAAAAAAAGTTTCATCACACTGTTGTTCTGTCTGGTGAAAAAAGTATTTTGTTGGCATCTGAAAAAAGAAATTGGAAAGCACCCAAAAAATACGCCGATTTTTATAGTAATATGTGCTTAAAAACAAAAAAAAGGACTGAAAAAATATTATCAGTATTAGATATTAAGTTGAACTGCGGAAATATCGAACCCTGGTGTATGGTCCACAATTTATACAAGTGTTTTTGTAAAGGTAAATTTACAGAAAGGTTGGTCATTAACGTACCAAATGAATCCACAAAAAGTATGGAAAATAATGATGACAACAATCAATTGCCTCAACCTGAAAAACATGAAGTAGACGTAAATCTCGAAAGTACTAAATGTTCTCTAAGGTCAAGAACACGCTCAGATCTTCGTCAATTTTTTGAAGATGCTAACTCGTTAATTAGTGATTTGCCTAACCAATATTCCGGTACACAGAAGTGTGCGAGAACGAAACCGTTTAAAAGGCGAAAATATAGTGATAGTCACTATTCAATCGTTAACAAAAAAATACAAACGTTAGAAAAAAATGATACTGGACTACTTAAAAGAATGATTAAATTAACGAATGATGAATTAGGTGACGGGAAAAAGGCAAAAATAGATTCAAATGACTTTCCCGTCGTTGATTTGTCCACGTCTCCAGTTCTAGATAGGACGGATGATCCATTAAACGAAACAACAGACACAACTCAAAATGAACTACCTATCAGTTTACCAACACATTCTTCTCCTGTTGAAACAAACATTCCTCTTAATACAAACATAAAATCATGGTTATTGCCAAGTCTGAATATGTATAGGCAGAATGTTAGTCAGGCCAAATTTAAAAAAACTTTAGATCCGCCCAAAACTGGGAAAATTGTTCTTTACCCCTGGGACTTTATATTAAAACGATATCACGATCGAAAAAATTTTTTCTTGGTTACAGTTACGAGACCATTTCGGATATTTTTGGCTGTAGACAATAAAAATAGTTTCTTTAATACATGTATTGATTTCCATAATATTATTGATTTGGAAAAATATCCATCAAGCGTGAAAAATATAATAACCAACAATTTGGACGGTTTAAAAGACCAATTTTGTATATTACTCGGGTTAGACTTTTGTTGGGAATGTGTTGGTAGTGTTACAAAAGTAAGTGGAGATGAAAAGAAAAACAACGATGATAGCGATATGTCTTTTAGTGAAACTTCTTTAGAAAGCAATGAGAGCCTGATGCAAAATTCAATTAACAATATATCGCCAGAAAAATCTGCCACTGAGATGCCATCATCAATTTCTCCAGAAAACAGTACAGATAAGTCGAAATGGTTTGTTATGACCATAGAAAATGACTTTAGTGAAATTCAGTTTTATAAAAAAGGATTTTTTGTAAAATATGATAGCATAATTAATGCAATAAACGTGGCTCGAATTTCAGAAAATACCGTAAGATTGTCTTCACAAAAATGCAAGGAAGGAAATAGCGACCCTCAATTCGGTATTTATGCAATACCGAATGCAAATGAATATTGTGTATTTATAGGACCATACGAAAAAAATGAGCCTTTGGGGATAGAAACTATTAAGTCTACTTTACACACAGGGAATAAGAGGACTAGGGGAGTGTGGATTACGACTAACAAAATTGATAACTCACGAGTTATTAATAATCCTTTATCTTTTATGCCATATGTAAATTTGGAACATGAACAAGTTTTAGATGACACTATAGAAGATAGATCAAATATATCTTCCTCACCAGGCGTTGCAAAAAAGAAAATTATTAAACTAATAAAACCTATAAAAATCGGCAAAACAAATAACTTTTATCATCTTACATCATCTGGAGTTTTAAAACAAATACCAGTACCGACTGAAAAACAAAACTTAATATCTAAAACACCAATTGTAATAAATAAAGGTATTTCGCAAGATATAGATGCAGCAACTGTTACTAAAAACCCTTTGATTTGTAACGCCTCATCTATTATATTACAATCGAATAAAAACATTACGAAGTCTGAAGCCCAGAATATAAAAATTCCGCTTTCTAAAAAACCGATAGCAGAAATAGCACCTCAGGTCAAAAATGTAGATGAATGTTTAACTAACCGCACACGACCCCAGCTATCTTCAGGTATAACTCGAAATAAAGGTAGTATGTTTGTACTTAAACCCGAAGAAATTAACATACGATCTCTTGAAAATAGAATTAGTTGTACATCGTCATCAACAAGTAACAATCATAACGAAACAGATAGTGAAATTCAAACAGATATTGAACAGTTTTTGGCTAGCACTTTGATATGCACTGAGCCTAATACTGATGTTTATGTTATTTCCGACGATGAAGATTACTGTAACATACAAACTGCTTCAAATAAGCAAACTTGGAATGACGTGTTCATTGTTTGTAAAAACATAGAAAATTTAGGATGGATTTCAGGAAGGCAAGATGCGAAAAAACATTTGAGTTTCGAATTTCCGGGATTTAAATATACTGAATTTTATACAAAAGAAGAAGCATTTGCAAAAATTACCCAGTAAGTATTATAGATCTGAAATTATGATAAGATAAATAGTTATAGTATAACGTCATAATATGGGATTCATAAAAATAATATCTTGAATATGTATAAATAATTAAATATACATCTTTATTTATGCTGATTTATACAAGTATCATTTTGAATCTTTTCAGGGTACTTTCCCGAAAAGTTTATATACCTAAACATCTGAATCTGGATTGGTATGTGGTGGAGACAAAGGAGACTTTGAAAAATAAACAAAAGTTAAAACAGGAGGACTTAGGACCAAATTACGTAAGTATATTCATACTTTCATCGAAATATGTTTTGCAATTTATTCTTAGGAATGATTTTTTATCACGTCCAGTTTCTTATATTTTATTGAGTTGATCATTGATATAGAGTTCGTGATTTATGACATGCAGAGTTTGGGACTGACCATAGTCCTATAGGAACAAAATTTTTAATCTATAAAAGTCTAATGTAACTCCCGATTTCGTTTTAACGACTGATCGTTAAAAACTTGCACTAAGCGTACAGGACGCTTAGTACGAGTTTGTTACGTTTGATGCGATTTCAGTGTACATTTACGCTCGTTTTTCCATAGTAATCTTTTAGTACTGTAGGGGTGATGATAGAAATGATACTTGATTGTAGTGTTGGGTGATGATAGAAATGATATTTGATTGACTGCGTGATTAATTTATTCTCTGATGAATATTTCACAAATTAAAATAGTATAAATATTAGATGATTGATAGTTTTGACTAATACCGCGGATGATTGTTATGATAGCGCTGTATGCGCTTCGCTGCTGATTGATAACTTTGATTTGCGCCCCATACGCTTCACATCTGATTGATACCTTTGATATGCGCGTTATACACGCCGGGAAGGCGCGGACGAACTGCAATTACATGAGAGACAATCTCCTATTTTAAGGAGTGGTGTCTAGGGAGCAACAAGCGTTACTGCATGTTGCCGCCATATTGCTGACATTTCACTACGTTTATCTATTTGCGCACATATCAATACGTGCAGCTCTCGACTTCACTTCACGTTTCACTAAAAACTCGTTATAGGGGTACTGATATTTAAAAGATACAAATATATTGTTTACCAACGCGGGTATATATTTCTTTTTAATTTTGTACATCGATTAAAATGCAAAGTGAACCATGAGTTAGGTCGCATTCCACGCAAGTCTTCAGTTGCTGAACTGTTTACATTCATACCTCTTATTTAATGTACCTATGTATGTTATTACTATTTATGTATTATTTTCACATTTCTAATTAATGATGAATTATATTGAACAGGTTTTAACGAAGCATGGGATAAAACACAAATTATACGTTGGTACACGTAATAAAGACTTAAACAATTCTGAAATTAAGACACGTGTTCCGATGACATCGCCAAACAACACGAACAAAGAGGAAACAGAGATGGTAGTAAGCACGTTTTTCAATATTGACATGTTTATTTATTGTTAAACTTTAAAACCCATCATTACCATACCATCATTGCTGACGTGTGAATGTTAATTGCTTTCTGCTCTCGGCAAATGTTCTTCTCAATTAAATTGTATGATTGAAGTCAAGAATTGCTAGCTTCAGCTATTGCTTTTTTTTAATTTTCGCTAAATGCGCGATATTTTATGTGACTGCCTTTAGCATTACATGATATAATCGAATATGGCGAAGATTCAATACCCTGCATGTAGCATTCCCGTTTCAGAATAATCATGACTTTTTAATTGTAATTTAATATGATGATGATCTTGCTATTTTTTTCAGAATGTCGCCATTAATTCTCAAATACAAAATGACAGGCTACAGAGTCGAAGTAATGCATTAGATGAGCAAAATGAACAATTGTGCAACGAGGTTGTCATGAGGAAAGGCGATATAGCTAATAGATTAACCGAAATGTCCAACGATGCGCGACAGGAAATTAGTGACCGTTTACGAAGTATTATATCAACTAATAATTCATAAATGTACGAACTGCTTAAACTAGTGATTTAAACGAAACAAAATTATTAAGTTTTTATCCCTATAACTATATCTTACATTAAATGCTGTCCTCTAAATAAATTAAGCTAAGCAAAACATCCTTGTTTTGTGTATATTTTGTATAAATATAATAAGTTGGATAAATTTTAAAAGAAATAAGGTATGAGGCATCAGCATTGTTTTACTATCAACATACTTTATTTTAAGTTCATCTAGATGTCATACTTGTTTAAAATAAAGTTAATAAAGAAGGCCCCCATTATTACTAAAAGTTATACGTATAGATTCTTTAAAACTACCAATATCAGTCCATTACAGTAGTTATGTATATTCAGGTTGCAGTAATGCACTAATGAAACGACTAGTGACGAAATGTTAAAACCATGTTAAGTGTCGTAATTATTGTAAATAGTTTTTTTTATTTTTTATTTTAATGTTAAATAAATTGTACGTCTATGAAGCTAACATTATCAAATGTGAGACTATTACTTAATGTATATTCTCTCCTTTGATTTTATGATATGTGTAGCTCTGTTTACTCAATGTAGGTTTACCTATCTAAGTGTAAACAGTTACAAAGCCATAGATAATAGGTTGTTTAATATTAAGTTCCTATATTTGATTTTGTTTGATACGAATACCAAAAGAAGATAGTCAAAGCTCCCAAAATGTAAACTTTACTAATTTGCGTAGCAAGTATATAAGAATATCGCATGCGAACGTATAGAAAATATGATGATTGTATTAAGTATAAAATTAATCTCGGTTATTTCATGTGGTTATTATATTATCACTATTACACTAGGAACAAAGATATGTTTATCATCGAAAAAAAACTATGTCGTCAAATAATAATCGTGACATCAAATTATACAATTCAAGGTGTGTTCAATGTAATGAATACGATCATTATCTTTTTATCTATTCAAGATGCCATATTCAAAAGCTCGAATTTTGTCGTGTAATGTTGTAATTTGGTAATAGGGTTCCGTTTTTACCCCTTTGGTACGGAACCCTACAAACGTAGTATGTGTACAAATATATTTCAAAGAATAATAATGAAAAATGCAAAAAAGAAATGTTTTTTAGAAGTGTAACCTACCACATAAGTAGCATCCTATGTGTAACGCGATTTGTAATGTTTAAAAACTAAGAACGTTAAGGTTAAGTTAGATTCCTACATACACTACGAAGTATTTCTTTTGAATGTAGAGTTTACATAAGACTGTTTTATTTTAGTTAAGTTTATTTCGTATTCCAACTTGTTATGGATGCTTATGTCTTGTTATTAATCTGTATAAATATCTGTGATATTAAAACGTTTTTATTTTATGCATATCTTATCTTATTATGCATATCAAAATCAAAGGTAATTAAAGGTGGTAGAACTCTATGTAGTTCGACTCCGGCAGCACCACCGCCACATCTATTTCTGCCTTATAACAGCAGTGTTAAGTACTGCTGTGTTCTGCTGTGGTCTGAAGGGTGTGGTTAGGGGGACATACTTATCCGAGGCGTTCCAGCTTAGTGCTCAGGGGTAGCAACGCATCTGTGAGCAACATCAAGTAGGATCTTGATCTTATCTGGGGTTGATTACAGATGTCC
>DWPV01005356.1:0-12533 GCA_018251915.1 Urbanus proteus proteus
GAATAACATATAAGCTACTTTCCGGAAAAATGTGCGGTTCCCGTGGGATACATTTATTTTGTTTTATCGCCGTGTCAATCTCGCGAAATGTTTATTGATTTAATTTTCAAACGCTGGTGAAACCGCGGGGATCATCTAGTTAGTTATAATCTTAAATAGTTATATAAACGATGTCAATTAGCCATCGCAGAAAAATTAATGTTAATTGCAAAATAATATTAGTTATACTATCATATCTTTATTACCTTTTCAAATATAAATTGGTGGCATGATTGTTAAGCAAAAATCGTATTTGACAAAATTTTGTAAAACCTTATAGATATACTTACGTAAACACGAAGGTATATCTATAAGTTTAAGATTAGTGCTTTCTAAATGGAAATTATAATAATATATTATTTACAGAAATAAATTAATATATTAGTTACAAAATATTAACTGCTCAACTTCTTATATGTAACACAGTAAGTAGGGTACACAGCTACTGAATCTAAATTTAGTTTAGAGAATTATTTTCCTTATATTTTAGATCTGATACAAGTCAATAAGTAGGAATGTACGACATACTAAAAATATGTACATATTAACACATCTTTATTATAAGGTACAACCTAAACATGCACATTTAAATAAGATGATAATATGTTATAATACTATTTTTGAATATGATATTAACTCTTTTAAATTCATTTGAACTCTACTAATTGCATACGCTTCCACATCTGGAAGCTAAACATCGGAGTCTCCCTTGCACAGTTTGGTCTTTTACTGATTTTTGGTTCTCGCACTTCCTTCTAACTCTTGCTGGATGCTACGTTAGCGTAGCAACCGAAAATCTTACTCTACAATTGCATTAACGCCAACTCTCTGGACATGCATATGCTAGCAGTTTCAATATTTTGATTATTATCACGCTCTACGTTACACAATATTTATTGTCTGTGAGCCTTGGTCGTCCACTACGAAAGCCAAGCACGTGCTGTGCATTAAGCAAGGAGCTCCATGCCACATACTTGCAACACGTATCGCTTTCTAATCGCTAGAGCCTTCGAAAATGTGGAAAACTGCAACGCTGAGAATTGCCGTATTCGTGCAGAGAAACACCTTATATAATGGATTCTTTGCTTTTTATAAAACTTACGACCCGCGGCGCTCGGATTTTTTAGGTTCAAGCGTAGCCTATCGGCTTTACTGTCAAGTTTCCGATTTTATCGGAAGTTACAAAAAACGAAATCTTTTGTTAGCGTGATTATTAGCTAACAACAACAATTTACGTTATTTAAGTTCTATTGTAAGATTATCAAATATAACAAAGTATTATTTACAACAACGTATCGAAAATTTTGCTTTTATTTTTTACTATTAATTTTATATTTGTATTGGATTTATTACCGACCTGTTTATTTATTGTTAGGTCGTTAGCAACATACATATTTGTGTGTATATTATGTATATGTAAAAGTTGTGGCGGTGGTGCCGCCGGTATCGTATCACAAAGGATTCTACCACCGTAAATTAAGGGTTTATGTACCTACTTGTATCTTTTATAATAAGTCATTACATAAACAATAAAGTACTGTTAAATTAAGTATCGCAAATGTGTGTGACAGGCAACTTCGATTTACAATATAAGATTGTATAAAATGCAAACCCTAAATCAATACAATAACGTTTCTGTGGTTACTCAAATATGTAAATGTAGCATATACGGAACCCTTTATACGCGAGCCCCACTAACACTTAGTCGGTATCATCTTTTACTCACGTTTAGTTATAACTATACCTATTTATATTTCTCACAAGATAACTTTACATATCTTCCCAACAAAGCCTTGTAGATATGCACTTCTCACGTAAATATGCACTTATAAGTTGCGGAAATAACTGAAGCGTCAATCGTCTTATCGTCCACCCACTGAATAGCAGGAAGGATGGCGGAACGTGCAATTTCAACTGGTTAATTTACGTGAGATCTTACAAAGAAACGTCAATTGACACTTAGATTAGCTCCTCTACTTTATAATCGGTTCTTTGAAGTTTCACAGTTTTTTTGCTCATTTCCTCACGCGCGTAATCTATAAACTAAACGTCGGTATGATAAAGCAATGCAATCAACCTACATCATCAAGTTGAACACATTTATCTGGTATCACTATTTCATATGATATTTTTATATTATAAAAGTAGGAAAAGATTAAGTAGTGGCAATTGCCGAAAGGATAATAATCCTACTTGAGGTCGGCTACAGGTTTGTTGCTTCATGTGATGACTAAGTTGAAACGTGTCGTATAAATATACATCGTTTAGGTGTTATTGGCCTATTATCCAATTTAAAATGTTATGATAGGATAGCATATGAATAGTATAGCCCTAGTCCAAACATAGTTTGTTCTACTTCCTACAACGCATAATTATCTGTTATGAATGTGGTAGAGCCGAAACTACCTTTATTGTAACTTAATAGAAGAGATAAGTATGTTTAAAGTAAATATATTACAACCTTTTATGTTTTAGACACCCATATTTGATATTTACATAATAGGATATTAAGGAAGTCTTTTATCTATATGAATCGTGTAGAAAGGCGCGATTAATGTACCGATACTAGCTAAAGAAAAGTTACGTTAACTTAAATAATTCGAATGTTATGTACGTATAACACAATTTTGCGTAATATTTATACTATCTTTACTGGTATGCTAGAAATAGATTGTATCTAATCGTTATAATCTGTGCACTACATAATGTTACTGTTTTGAATAGTATAAGTTGGAATGCACCTCGTATTTATCTGCTAGTCGTCATATACAAAACATACCTACTTATTCTATGATTTGAATTAAAATAAATTTAATTACATTATACATACAACCTATTGTTATCAACCTATGTCTATCTCTCAGCTGTTTACGAATCTCCACTTAAAAATGTAATGTATAGACCATAATAATGCTTTAGGCTAGCCATGAGGGAATTGGTAGACACAAATCTTTAAATATTCACAAAACTCTCACATATATCATACAGATTTTCCCACAATGTTTTCTCTTCACCGTTAATTTAGAAAAACCAGAACTGCCATGCCATTTATAGTCTATCACTGCGTTTACAGTACATACTTAAAACAGTTAACATACTTAAATTAATCTGCACTAATCCCACACAATACTCCTTACGTCACATGCATGAATATCAAGCAGTGAAGCGGCCGTTATCCAATGTAACGTTGATTTCATATTAATGATATATTATCATTGTGTCTATGTATCAGATGGTTGGCGGTTTCTAGGAAGAGAGGAGTGCGAAAGTTCATCGTTACACAAGTAACATTTGATAGCACTGCAAATACGTTGCACAAGTATTGCAATGTGTTACGTCCCTAACGGTTTAGTGCTCTGCTTTATATTACTATTAGTTTTTGCCCGGCTTCGCTCACGCCCGCGTGCATGTACATTCGCATTTATAAAAAATAGATTTGTATACAGGTACATTACAAAGAAAATTATTCGTATCAAGACGCCGTAGGTACAAAAAAAAACAAAATAAGGTATAAAAGTAGGTTGTAGGAATAAAAGTTTTTTCCTAACGCTCTAGATTATTTTTTCTCTCGGGCTGAAAGGAAATATATATGTCCTTATTTGAATCCCTGGCAAAATTCCATAATGATCGGTTGAGTAGATGTAGGTGAAGCGTGAACAAACAAACAAATAAATGGACATTCGCATTTATAATCATGTATATTATTACCATTACGGCACTGGTACATCAACGCTGCATCATAACTGCTTACACCGCAATCTAGTATTACAAAGCACATTAGTGTAAAAGTCAGAAATGCAATGTGACCTTGTTGTTTATAAAAAGTTCGTTTGAAAGTTATTATCGTATGTAATACCGTAACAAGCTTACTCAATTATAAAGTCGCTGTTCTGAACCTAATGCATAGTAAAACCTTATTTTTAAATAGTATTTAAACAAAAAAGCATCTGAATTGTCAAAGTTATATTATGTTAAGAATAAATTATCACTTTCTATAACGTTGAAGGAAAATATCGCGAAGGAATCTACATGGCAAGTGTTTTTAGTCTGAAAGGATAAGTTTCTAATACAACTTAAAGTTGCGATTGTGACAAAGCCTTAAGGATAAATATTGTCCATTTGCGTCATATGCGTCATTGGTACTCTGAAAGAAGACGCGTGTCCAACAATGAGACGGTACTTGGTTCAGAATGCTGCTCAATCTTTCTTATATAAAGCAATTTTTATGTTTACTGTAAGGTTGTGATGTGGATGCCGTCTTATTTTCATATGAACCAATTTCCGGTGTGGAAGGTAACGCATCTGTAATCGCAATGAAGTAGAACCTATATTCTATCCGGAGTTGGTTGCAGAAGTCGCTGTTACTTGCTGCTATAAACTACTCCACTTTTGTGTGGGAAAAATCTGAATAAGGCTTTCGTTTTTACATAACTGTACCTGTAATTGTTGGTTAACAAGTTAATTGATCAAATGGTATGTTCGTATTTTCAAAAAAAATTTTAACGCACTACTCTCAAGGTTTGAAAGTGCGTGGTATTTTGCAATTGCTCTTAAAATAATGCCTTGAAATTGTGAACGCAAATATGGAGGGTTATTATATTCCTTTATTGTTGTATATCTTTTAACAGGTGATAAATAGAACGATTTGATCAGAGAGGTGCCAATGCCACAACTAATTCTAGCATTCAAGTTCTTGCGTTTCAGAGGATGTGTGTGGTTCAATTATGAGAAATCTTAATCAAGAGCAAGACATCTGTGATTTACTTATGAATCAGATAGAACCCTATTGTTGTATATAAAATTGATTACAAATATCTATGGGCGACAGCGATTGCTACTAAATGTTTATGCGTTTCTTCCCAACCTTGAATGATAAAGTGTCAGAGCAACCCATAGTTTTATGTCATCGCAACATCATTTCCGTAATATTGAATTAATAAATATTAATAACACGTATTCTTTGTTTATAAAAGCGATACATTAAATATTCGCGATATGGTGGAGCATAAGGAATAAAGGTGAAATATATTAAATATAATTTACAACAAATAACTTTTACAAAATTTGTAATGATAGGATTTGTACAAAAGTGATAGTAGATTAACATTTATATATTTGTCAACAACATATGTTGAATATATATTGAACATATGTTGAAATGAACTTTACTGCTGAAACCATGTTGAAACTACGTATGAATTTATGTGTTCTAACTGCTACTAGTCCAATGCCTGCAGTCTTTTTCCTCTGTGTCTCAACACAACCATTCCGTATTTGGCTTGGCTACTAAGCAATTTAGTAGTAGATATAGATAGTCGCAGTACTTAGTCCTTAAAGGATTGCGAAAATAAACTGCAATTAGTAATCGCCTTCGACTGTTATGTCGAAAGTTAGAGAACCTAACGTGGAATTATGTATACTACAATGTATAACCGACCGGCGAATCCGGAAAATATTCGTATTATTATAGAGGTGTTGAATTTCAACAATTATAATTAATAGTGTGCAACTTATCCTGCTTTGAACTCCGTTTTACCATTTTTTTATATGATGGAAGTAGCAAACGAGCATACAGTCCACCTGATGGTAAGTGGCCACTGCCGCCCATGGACCTCTGTAATCAACCCTAGATAAGATCACAGTTCTACGTGAGGTCGACAACTGATGCGTTGCTACCCCTGAGGACTAAGTATGAACGCCTCGGATAAGTATGTCTCCCTGACCACACCACCTATACTTTAATCATCAGGTAAATTTGCCTTTTAATCTTACAATGCATCAGAAATATTCGTTAGTAATTCAGGGAAATCTTATTGCAAAAATCCAACTTGTCTTTGCCAGAAATCCGGTTACGTACCTATAGTATAGTCAGTACCTATAGTCAGATCGTGATTTGAACACGAAATGTTAGTACCAGATTCACCGAAATTTATTGAATCAAATGTTGAGTACCTACCAATATAAACTTTGAATTCGCGTCTCTTTTACACCTATTTTCTTTTCCTCTCATATATTAAAAATTTATATGAACAAAATCTAATATTGATCTGATATGGTTTTACAATAATGGTTCCGCAAACTGTAATATATTATTACACGATACCTACAAGGAAAACTATAAAAAACTTACAAATTTATTTGTGACAACGTATTATACATTGAGGCTATATAATTTAATAGCTCAAAAATGTGCACTTGAATTCGATTGTATAACTAACCAAGGTCACATAAGCATACAGGAAGTGTACTAGCGTATCTAATATGAAATCTTGATCTGAATACAATAACAATAAATAGACTAACGTTTTGCAACCGACATAGTAAATAGGTAAGGATTGAAATATTAATACCTATATGTAATAAAATAATGCATTATTTTTATTGTAGGTTCATTATCTTTTGATAAATTTATGTAAATTAATCTTTAAATATAATGTTATTGAATACGAAGCATTAGCAATTGAGCATCCCGTTCTGTTAATTTCCAAGAACATAAAATAGTTAATTAAATCTGACAATCAATATTTGCATGACAAATAGATTAAAACATATTATCTTTACAAAGACTCGAGAGGTAATCAAAATATTTTCCTAAGTGGCTAGTTTTAATCAACCGTGTCAACGAGTAGCACCTTGAAAATACCCCAAAAGGAGGTTGTTCTACATCTTGCACATGCGTTGCAACGTATACCACATATGCACTTAATTTTTTTGTCACGAATTATTCGCAATTTTAGATTCGTTCCAGATATCACATATACGCGATAAAACATATACCTGCGCTATAGAATTCCGTCTAATGTTATATCTCCCCTTTCAACTCAATTAAAAAAAACATATAATAACGAGAGTACTGTCATAGGCCGATGTACATTACATCCATCTTAAAGATCGGGTCACGTAGGTACTCTAAAATTAGAGTCAACCAATTTGTGTTAACGGAATTTCCTCGTTCAAATAATTACAGAAGTCCTCAGCTTAGTTTTAATTAATACATAAACGTGACTTGTATACAGATAGTCATATTATACTTTGATTATACTATTACCAAAAGATGCCACGTACCAAGGTTGGTCTAAGAGCAGTGAGGGTGGAACGACCGCGTTATGATTTTATCACTCATCCCGGTTTGGTTGAAGCAATGATAAAGACAAGTATCATTAGTGCCATCATATCTTTTGAAGGTATGTGTTAAGGTTGTTGTGTTCTGGTTCGACATCAGAACCATCTTCGCACAACTTTTATTTAACAGCAGTATTAACGAACATGGTAAGGGACGCTTGTACAAAGTGTTAAACTTAGTCTTCAACTTAACAATGTATCTGCTTCCGACATCAGAGAGATCTCCAATCCGTCTATGGCTAACTGTAGTTCAAGGACAAAAGTTGCCATTTACCAGTTGAATTGTATACTTCTTTACTTCTAGTTTATGAAATATTAGTAGATAATGTAGTAGTAGGACTTATTCAATTTATAGATAACAGTCTTTAACAATAAGTATTAAGAATTATGAGATTTAAGATTGCGTTGGAGCTCCCGCAGTCAAACCGCAGACGCGTTAATTTCATTTGTTTTTACACTAGCCACAGACCTCGACTAGCCTCGTCATGTTTATTTATTTTGTAATATTCGAATACTTACAAATAGTGTTTGTAATTCTATCAAGAGTTTCAGTAGGGCCACGGGCACATACGGTGATACGTTCTTACTAGTGCGGCATGACAATCACCTAAAGGATTCCATACACTCCTTAGGCGCAAATAATGACAGCATCGACCGTGCGAATAAAGTCACAGCGTACCATTCAGTTATACATACGATTGTACGTTCATTGTACTGAACGATAACATCCTGTATTTTTGTTAGATATTGCCAGTTTTACATGTACAATGAAAATCTAGACACATATATGATATTTAAGATCATAGAATTTTTTTATTCAATTCTACGCAAAATCGTCACGTCTCTGGTACCTACAGTGAATAAAAAGTACGTCAATAATAACACAAATGACCTCATAACCGTCATTTGTGGTAAATTAAATTGTATCATTTTGTTGACTGGTATATCGGAAAAGGATTTGATTTTATTTCCTTTACCTACATTTATTAGCCTCATATTCCTAACATAAGATTCAAATTCACTGTTTATCTTAATAGTTACAACCAAAAGAATATGGACTCTATCTGAAGTAAATTATAATAACGAAATAGGCCGGTACTGTCTCTCTGCGGTTTGGACGTAACGTTTAATAACTACAAAAAGCGGTTACGGGTTGACGGGTATAAATTATCAGAACTCGTTAACCCGCCACCATCACTGTTCCGAACCGCTACCAGTTTCCACGCCACTGGCCCGTGTGATACTGCCATATATTTTCATTCGCGTCACTAAACAATAATTTAATTTAAAGGCTGTTAAAACTGCATTGTATTGTTACATTTGTTACATTGACCGGCGTGGCGATGCGGATATTATGATGGTCTGACACGCCATTTAAATTTAAATGATGAATTTTGATTTCTGTTCTGAATTTAATTTGTGTATTCGTCTTTGTATGCGTCTATAGCACAGTAAAAGTCATAATATGGGTGTTATGAGTGTAGAAAGCCGTGTTGTTAATGTCATAATGTACTAAACCATAAATTCTTTCAAAAACTCCTATATATTATATTTTAAGCTCATACTCAAGACATAACACACAAAATACCTTTTATTAATGTTCTATAGCCCTTAACTGTGTTGTGGGTTCATGAGTACTTAACCTTAAAGTAGCGTGGCCTTGTTTGATCCGACGTACCCCGATAGATTTGCAATACAATTATGATCAAACGCACTGTGGGAACAATATATAATTAATTTTACTACTATTTGTCCCTTATTCAATCGTATGTATCAATAGTAGTACTCTTTGTAATAGTATTATTTGTTTTTATTGTGTTGTTTGGTATACTACGGATGCCGTTTAAAAAAACAACAGATATCTAAAAATAGCATTTTTAATTATGGTAAAACCATTTGTTTATTAATGCCGAAGAGACGACTGATACACCTTCGTCAACCCATTAGTGTCCTACCGGTGGGCACGGGTCTCCTCTCAGTGAGAGGAATTTTATGCCATAGTCCAACGTGCTGGCCAAGTGCGAATTGGTAGACTTCACATACCATAATTCGAAGAGTGTGGTGATGCATACCTACTCATCCGAAACATATCAACTTAGCTTTCAGGAATAGCAATGCATCCGTAATCGACCTAAAGTAAGAGTCAGATCTTGTCCAAATTTCATCTGTTACAAATATCATGGACGACATTTGCTATTTACCGTCAGATGGGATCGTTTTCTACATTTATTATAAAAATAGGTCACAAAAACCATATAGGTCAATCATATATCAAAACAAACAACTCACGACTAATTAAAGCAAGTGCCAATGTTTTGTGACTGACAATTGAGTCAGCAATTAATCTCGCTTCCATTGAACAAGAGCAACATAGTGGCCTAATGACCAGCACATTACCGACCGACCTCAATCGGGGACGTGACATAACCGTTACGTTACACGAATTCTAGTTCGACGCTCCCAAACTATTGTGTCTCTCAAGTAAGGAATTACTGGCTCTGTTTCCGCACTGTTGCATAAAATTCCATGGTTAACCTCCACATGCCATAATTCGGCAATCTCTCATAACTCAACTGGTCGCGTCGTTTTTTCTATAAGAATGAAGCAAATAGTGACGGTAAGTGGTCAGCGGTATCTATAATCAACTTCATAAAAAACAGGAATCTTATCTGAAGTTAATTTCACATGCATTGTTACTCCTGAAGACTAAGGTAGTCGCCACATCTCACGTAGCCGGCATCCATACCTTAACCAGACACATCTGTTAGACAGACCACACCTCTTTCTAGCAGATATGTCTGGTTAAGGTCTACTTCGTAAACTTGCTACAACTTTCGGTCTCGATTCTCCGATTAATTTTATATCCAAAATAAACAATTTCATTACATACGAAATATTCACAGTTTTGGCAATCAGTTGTTAAATAATTACTGCAAACTGCCTTAAATAAGAGAACGAATTTCCGCATTTATCATTACATGAATGCATAACTTGATATTCGTTCAGTGTGACATAAACCTCAATAACATATTTACACAAATAAATACTTTAGTACTACACGTGTATATCATATATTTTTATTGCGTTGTGAAGTTTATTTTAAATCTCCGCTTGTAGATTCTACTACCAAATATAACCACATTCACCGTCTTCGGAAACCTTATAACAAATGTGTTCATTTCGTTTTATTTTGTTCAAAGCTACTCTGACATAATATGTAACATTCAACGTGTATTAATTCCATCGATAAGATTAGCTTCACTCTTGTGAATAGCATGATGTAAGATGATTATTTATTTTTAACTCAGATTTGTATATATAAGAAGGTTGTATATATGAGAACTGTACATAGACAATTTCAAACCTTTTAAGTGGTCCCTTTCAAAAACAGATTACAGATAAGTAGGTACGTTGCGAAGATATGTATACGGCCATTCTATAGATGCATATCATGTCTTAATAATATATAATACAAAGAGATATGACAAAGACGTCGATGTAGGTAGTCTAATCAGAATTTCTAGCTATTAGGACAAATTAGGAAGTAATCTTAATATCTTAAGACTCTAATATCATTAAACTTGTGGTCTTACCCAAGCTACCCAATTAATAAATATATAGGAAATAGTATTTAAAGTAAATATTAACATAGACGGTAGAAATAAAGATGTTTTCATAGCAAAGACAGTATTATTTTAGTTATCAGAGCGAATCGAGCATAGCAATGATCGAAGTTTCAGCTCCGGCGCTTTTTGTCGTGCAATCATCGTACGCCGTTCCAACCTTGTTTGCACAATACCTTGTTTTATTTAACTTTAAATCATTGTTATTTTTACACACTTCTTGTAAAAGAGTTAGTGTATCGGTTACAAAAGGAGTTCTATGCACAAAAAGTTCTTTATACATTACGTTAGACAATCATGTCAATAACGTTTAGTCTAGCACATCTAGTTAGTATGCCGAGGGTACGTAATAATAATGCCTTGTAATAGATTTCAGGAATCCCTGTACATAGTATATTTAGAAAGATAGCCAATAAAGTAGGGTACATAAGTGAGGAAAGCTACACGCCTACGAATATTCCACAATGTTCTCTAAACTGTGCAAAGCGTTCCAAATGCACGCGTGTACCAGTTTCGTAGATAATGCCTTTTTTAAAAGGATAATAAGTACAATGCAACAATATTAATACTTATGTTGATCAACATTTGCTAATATATAATGTCTGCTAAATGTTTTACATTCTGCATATGCTGTTGCAATCAACCAAATCTACGGTTGATTGATTCGTACACAGTTCATATGTTTGGCGCCTGCGTGTTGCAAAACCAGATATTTTTAATGTCGCGCTTGGTGCAACCCGGCTTACTTGGTGTATACGGTTGCTTCAGATCTTAGCTGTGCCTACTTACTGGTTAGCACATTCTTGACCGCGCCTTGTCTTACTTCAATGTAAGTTTCGTTGGGAACATTCTTTGAGGATGTTTAGTTGAACTTCACCGAACCATATAATGCAGGAATAGCTATTTAGGGTTAAAATGTATTTGAAGCTATTAGAAAATGCCTATCTCTTATTACATTCTTATAGTTAAGAGTTTCTTATAATATTTATTGGTCTGCGTATGTAAATTAAATATATGTTTTTAATAGTATTAATATTATTAAAATTATTGACTTGAAAAACTAATTAACCCATATGCCTTTCTTTTCAAAGATAAATGACTTATTAGCGGTTAACCGACTAATTAACCTAGGAAATAACACAAAATACAAATAGCTTTATTGGCCAATCATAGTATGTACATATTGAACATACTATGATTGGTAAGAAATACTATGTACAACTACAGTAGGTATGTACCTCATTACGACATTTTTGGTTATTAACACAAATTGTGTAACATCACAACAAAAAATAAATATGACAAAATAAATGACTTAGTACTTGAATCAAATGAATTTTCTAATAACTTTCGTCTAGAAAAAGAAACTCTATACGCTTTGCATCGAGAAGGCGAAGCAGACCGACTCTCAGGAGAAAACACTTTCGCTAACCTGACCCACTCGATACTCTTCACACTATTCATTGTATTTATTACATTTAAACATTACAACTTATTATTTTATTTATTTTGTAAAGATTGTAGAATCTTGGGTGAAGCTTTCTATACCTAGCAATAATGCTTAATAATTACTATCTAAGTATTATAATAAAAAAACGTTTTATTTATTTATTTGATAAGAGGCAACGTAACGACATTTTACATACACATTACCTTTTCTTTTTTTTTTTGTTGACGAGGGGGAAACCTTCAAAAGGTACCCGACGCCTTGGGAGCGACGCCGGGTTATGTGGGATTCTTACCGCACTA
>DWPV01005357.1:0-12530 GCA_018251915.1 Urbanus proteus proteus
TCTATGTCCTTTTCTGGACCCGTTACTATATGTGTGCAAAATTTCATAACGATCGGTTGAGTAGTTAAAGCGTGAAGACGTTACAAATAAACAAATAAACGGACTTTCGCATTTATAATAATTAGGATTAGGATGACGATATTGCATAATTATTATCAAATCGTCACTTAAGTTTTAGAATTTCATTTTTATTAAAATGATACATCATCATAAGATATAGTTCGGGATTTCATTGAGATTCAATATAGTTCAATATATCGTAGAAGTTTTTACACCTCCGCTCATAACCATATAGAAAAGGAGTTATATCTATAGCCATACTGACACATGCTGCCACTCTTCAATTACGATGGAGTTTATAACCTAACCACTGTAGTGCACTTTACATTTTAAAAAATGTAGCAGTAATACCTCTGCGGTCAATCTACAGTACCTTCAACCAATTTCAGCGTACTTACATAAAATTAACCAAAATTGTTAAACTTCTTAACTATAAATCCACGCACAAAAAGTATTGTAAATTCAGCATCCAACATGTTCAGCGGACGAGATAACGGTGCCTTAAATGAATAGTAAGGCTGCTCGCACAATAAATCAGGCAAGTTACGACAGCCGGATGATGCGGGCAGATAACGCTGTCGAAGTGGCTTAGGCCGGCGCACACGTGACATGGGAAATGACAGTCGGTAATGAATTGTTGAGGTAATCGACCGACTCCAAAAATGATGGGTTTAGAAATAGGTGATATGTATAAGTATGATAAAACAAAATCTATACAAATAAATAAAATTGAAGTGTCTGTTTGTGATTTCAAAATAATATTTTTTTACTTAATGCATACGAAAGTATATACGAGACCTATAACGAAAATGCAATTAAAAAAATTTTTGTCTGTCTATCTGTCTGTCTGTTTGGCTGAGCTAATCTCCTAAACGGCTGGACCGATTTTGACGGGACTTTCACTAGAAGATAGCTGATGGTCTAAGGCGTAACATAGGCTACTTTAATTTTAAAAAATCCATTAGCGCGCGCTTCACGCGCTTGCGCGCGCCGTCGCGGGACAGCGGGATGACATTTATGTTTGAATATGTATTCTTCTTCACTTTTTAAACGCGGATGAAACCGCGGGGTTCAGCTAGTTTACAATAAATTGAGACAGTAGAGCTTCAAATGGGAGACATTAGCCCAGTATCTTTCTTTGCAATAAATCAACATATCATAAAATAATAATTAATTAAATAATTCGTCGTCAACCCATTACTGTCCCACTGCTGGGCAAGGGTTTCCTCCCATAATGAGAGGTATTTCAGGTCTTAGTCCACCGTCCTTGACAAGTGCGAATTGGTACACTTCACATACCTTTGAGAACATTTTTAAGAACTCTCAAGTGTGCAGGTTTCCTCGCGATGTTTTCTTTCGCATTGAAACCAAATGATAATTAATTTCTATTATGCACTTAAGTCAGGGGCTGGGAGTTGAACGTCGGACTTCCCGTTTGAGAGATCAAGTTTCAACCATAAGGCCAACTGCTTATAGCTATATTATAAGAAACAAACTTACTTACACAAAATCCTTTACCACAATTATTCAACGCTTCTGTTACAGTTTAAACCATACAAAAACATTTATATAAGAAACAAATAAAATTCTAACCTATAAAAATGCAATTCATAAATTCATCTCAAATCAGCATTTGGATGCACATCCCTGGTTTCAGTACGACAATCCATACAAATTGCTTAACGTACACTTCTTGTATAACAAATAAAATATATTGCACAATTCAGCGCATCCTTTTCAAGCGTTGAGTCGAGATACAGAAAATGTAAAGTATTTGAATACCCGAGTAATAGTCTCAAAGAATTTTCATCAAAGCTTCTATACAGGATATTGATATTTTTTCTTAGTTTATAAACTGAGAGTTGAAAGCAGAAGATGTAAATTCTCCCGCTTTTACGTCGATCGCCGATCGAGTGCTCTTTTAGGACTTAAAATGTTTTATTGGAACAACTTTTACAGTCACTTTATTTAATGGAAGTAGAAATAATACCGACACCTTAAGATTTGCTGCAATTTTAAAAGGAATATTTTCTACTTTATCTTTTATTTCCATTTCAGTTCTTTTGTAATCTTGTCTATGTAGTAAATTTCAATATTTCTCACGCAAATGAATTATTAGAGACAAGTGAATGATTTTCATGTTTTCAATGGCATAATCGAAAAAGAAATCTTACTGCTTGCCGAGATTAGACTGTTGTTGAAATTCAACCATTTATCAGAACAACAAAATTTGAATTCACAGGGAGCGTTTGATACGATAAGCATCGAAGCATAAAATTAAGTTAGGCCGTGTGTACTCAGCCCGAACGCTTTGCTAAGGTAAGACAATGCTGAGGTAGGTAAGAATTGTGAATTGAGAGCACATAGTTGGTTATTTGTTATTCAACGATCCCCGTAGCATTTCGTCGATAAGGCGGAATTGGGGTGCGTCAAGGTACAACTATAGGACCTATTATATACGTTGTGTCAATATTTAAATGAAACTTCACTGCTTACTCTAAGTTATATTGTAACTCTGTAACGTAGTAGTATGAATGTTAATTGCCTTTGCATATTCATAGGAATATGATGGTGGAAAATTTTCAAATATTTTACACTTAAAGGTTGAATAAAAACTTAAGTAGTTTTACTTTCAAGTTATTTATATGCATGTAGTCCAAACAGCTCAAGCTTGATAAAGCAGCCTTATTTAAATTGAAAATTTAATTCCTAAATTCAATTTAGCAAGCTCTAATATTCGTAGCTTGCATGCAAAATTATATTTGCTAAGGAAACAGTAAGCAAATCCGTATGAAGGTATTATGAATAGAGACGTTGCATCTAAATAATGTAAACCGCAATACACGTAGATTTAAATTATTAGAAGTGCACTCAGCTAAACATTTTTGGATGAGTCACTAAACTATTATACAATTACGGAATTTGCCTAAATACCTTATAATGTTTTACTTAACGTATTACCTTATACGGTCTCAACTATAGTGATATGTTTTTAAAAAAATGTGTTGTATGTGTTTATCATGTTGTTTTTTTTTTATATCTACAACTTCGTTATCGCGTAACAATTAAATGCAATAAATTCACATTTATCATTTAAAGAATTGGACAAAAATACAAAATTATTTCTGTAAACTCACTTAGGTACCTACAATTTAATAATAATTGTCCAGTTTTTAGAAAACATTTTTTATTAAAAAACAAAAAACGATTTAGTGTTTGGAATTTAAATTTGATTTAAGGCGAAACTGTAATTTAGTTCCGTGGTTTATGCACTTGCTACAAGATTTAGGCTAAGCGTGCTTAATTCAGGAGCTCGGGCATTACCCGACTAACGGTGTGATGATTAAATTTAAAATATAAAAATGTTTCAAAAACATCAGCCGTGAATGATTGTGGGAGAGTTATCAACAATAACTTTAGTGTAATACTTAGCACTGACAAGTAGTATAGTATCTGTAGGTCTCTATTACATTGTCCCTGTAGTCCCGGGACCAGAATAGGGCTACGGTATCGTAAGAGGCGACTAAAAGGGGGCTTCTGGGGTTGCGGGCGGCTCGAATGGGAGTTCGAACCGTCCAGCCAGTGACCCGGGAAGGACGGCGGTATGTGTGGTCGCATACCGTCGTAAACACCAGTTGATGTGGTTTGAGCAAGCTCACCGGGTCAGAGAGCCTGAAAAAAGCATCGCGCTTGAAGGACTTCGGCGGAGGTCCAACGGAGTACCCGGAGTCCTCCACTGTCAAGCGTTGAGGACGGCCACCGGGAGGGTTTTAGTGCAGTAAAAATTCCACATAACCCGGCGTCGCTCCCAAGGCATCGGGTACTTTTTGAAGGTTTCCCCCTCGTCATCAAAAAAAAAAGGTCTCTATTACATACAGGTAATCTTAAAAGGAGATTGGAGACCAAGATACACTTATCCGAGGTATTCCCACTTAGTCCTCAGGGATACTCATCTGTGGCCAATTTCATGTCGGACGGTTAGTCTTATCTACCGTTAATTTTATTGTAGAATTCTGCACGGTGCGAACTACTACTACTTACTGGCTTATCAGATGTAGTGTATGCTCGCTTATTACTTCTTCTACTAGTTTTACTTTTCTACAATACAAAGTAACAGTAAGATTATCACATTTTATCAAGTGTTTCTTGTTTCGGCTACAAGTGGTACAACTGAAACCGAAGCCCCGTAAGGTAAATGTTCAGGCTACATCGGAGACATGACTAATCGTCGGGCGGCAGAGCGATGTGAGGCCAGCCTTGACATGATTCTCCGAGCTAACACTAGTTTATATTACTCTGACCTCATTATTAATCATTATATCTAATTACTAGTTAGCCCGTAGAGGCTCCACTTCCTCGTAGGGGAGTTTGACCACTTAATTATCTGACTTCGGAAAAGTTATAGGTTTATTTCTTTTTGACGACCCGCGTGGCGGAACGGTTACCGGTCTGACGCGCAATGAGTCCCAGATTCGATTCCCGGCCAGACAGACATCTAAATGGTGAATTTAGATTTCTGTGGGTGTTTGTGTATATGTGTATCCATGGTACCCACGACACAGGAGAAAATCCTACCGTGGGGCTATGAGTGTAGAAAGCGTTTTAAGTTTTAAATTATTTCTTACCTTTTTTGTAAAAATGTATGGTATTTTACGGCGATTGTTTTCTATAGTAAGATTAGTTTGATTAATATTTATTAATATTAAACTATAATAATACTATATTGAAAAGTACTATATTAAAAAGAATTCAACGATTTATTAAAATTTTGAAATTAAAATAACATCGAAATTTTTGGTGTGGTTATGTCTGTGTGATGATAATTTATGTAAAACTCTAATTTAATTTAAATTTGTTTATTTATATAGGTTTTGTTTTTGTACCTTATCGGCTTTTCGACAGAACTTTTATAGGAAGTTACAAGACTTTATCTACAAACATAGACCGGGGTTAGATAGAGTAAATTATAAAACAAAAATGTTGTAACTGCAAAAATAGCTTGAAGTACCCATATTACCTATTTCTAAGCAAGTGCGGTGACGAAGTGTAACACGTAACGAGGTCACATTGTAAACGTGACAAATAGGAAGGTCGTCACACCGACAGCAAGATGGATGTGTAAGTAGTGAGTACACATTTATGTGTGCGATAACATAAATGAATCAACCTACCTTATAAACGCTATACAATCATGTTAATCTACACAAAAAAAATAAACATTAAGAATTTTCTAACATTATAGGAACATTGCTAAAACGTAAAATCGGTTTTTCATTTTAATCTGTCAATTTCAAATACTGTTTTTAAGATAAGATTATAATGTAAAATAGCGTAAAATATTGTAATTGTTATCAATTAACAGTAAAGTAATGTGTGTTTCTAAGCAAAGTGCAGTCGTGACGAAGTGTACACAACGAGGTCACATTGTAAACGTGACAAATAGGACGGGCGTTACAGTGGCATAAGATGGATGTGTAAGTAGTGAGTACGCATATATGTGCGATAACGTAAATGAATTAATATATCATTTAATAAATCGTTGTTTAATAAACATGTTAATCTACACAAAAAAAAATTGAACATTAAGAATTTCCTAATATAATAGGAACATTGCTAAAACGTGAAATCGGTTTTTCATGTTAATCTGTCATTCTCAAATACTTTTTTAAGATAAGATTTTTAAAATAATTATAGTAATTGTAAACAATTAACAGTGAAGTAATGTGTATTTCTAAGCAAAGTGCAGTCTTGACGAAGTGTACACAACGAGGTCACATTGTAAACGTGACAAATAGGGCGAGCGTTACAGTGGCATAAGATGGATGCGTGTTTGCTGTTTATACATAAATGCAATTTACGCTTAAGCGAATTAAACTAGTACTAACTATATAGACTCCAAATTAAAACATGTTATAATATAATAACATATCGACGCCGGAAAGCGTAATTGCTGTAACTCAAATCATGCAACTCTTCTAAAAACGTAAAATGTTTTATGAAATACTCGTAAAAAAAAACATAAATTTATATTTTTTCAAGAAACGTAACTACTTTACGTTTTTCTAGAAACGTAAAGTAATGTATAACTTACGTTTTTAGGTCAAAAGATATAAAGTTCTGATATTGTTTCTAAGATATAAAAACATTGTTTATGTTTTTGAATACTTAAACGAATTTTATATTAATAACGCTAAAACACAAATGCGTGTTTCTTAATTTTTGTGAATCTATCTGATTATCTTCTAGTCTGTCTATCTAAACATATATTATATGAAACAGAGTTTTCACGGAACTGCAAATTTTTAATGGGTCTTAATAAAAGTGACATAGGCTACTCATTCACAATACGAATAGGTACTTTAGATTATTTAACGCATAAACATAAAATGGAAACAAATAATATAAAGCTATTTAAAGCTAATAAGTATTTTTAATTTCTAGGCAAAGTGAGGTCGTGAAGTGTACACGTAACTAGGTCACATGTTAACGTTACAAATAGGGTTATTGTTATAGGGAAACTCAGAGATTTATATATAACCAAGATTCGCCCGTTACATACTTCAGACGCGCGAACCTGTGTTTGCCTTTTAATCAGATTCTTTCGCTAGACTGCGGCTCGACCCAACGTATGACAGAGAACAAACTATATCAATTACATAATGCAAGAGCGAGATAACTGTAACTATCACTACGCCATCTTTTCTTCAGCAGTTACGCAAAACGTAAACAGTTTTTGAATGCGCAGGGCCTATCTACGGTTGTATAAATCTTTGGGGAAACTAGCTTTTTCCCGCTACTTCGCACGCTTCTCTACTATATATTACAACCCAGGGACCCTTGCATCTTGCTTTGTAACAGTTATGTAATTAATAAAACTTTTTTTTTATTTTACATATTGAATGGATTAATATACATATAAACCATTCTCTTGAATCACTCTATTAAATAAACTGCATCAAAATCCGTTGCGTAGTTTTAATGTTCTAAGCATGCATCGGGACACACAGCGGAAAGCGACTTTGTTTTATACTATGTAGTGATAGTGATAAGACAGATATGTGTTGGCTGATGACACGCAAGTGTGCAATTTATTTATAGACGAAGTAAACATTTTTTTTATATTATATAGGTATTATATAGGTAGTAGTTATCTCTATCATATAAAAAATATTTACTCCGTCTTATTTTACTATCAAGTGGACTGCATGTCTACCTGATAGTAAGTGGTCACTGCCGCCCTGGATATCTGTAAACAACCCCAAATAAATAATCAAAAATTTGAAGGTGGTAGAGTCACATGTAGTTCGACTCCGGCGGCACCACCGCCACACCTATTTCTGCCTAATAACAGTAGTGTTTTGGCTCATCTCAGTCCTCAGGAGTAGCCTGTGGTCTGTTGCTACCCCTAAGGACAAAGTTGGAACGCCTCGGATAAGTATGTCTGCTATAAAAAATAGGCGTGACGGTGGTGCTACCGGAGTCGAGCCATAAAGAGTGCTACCACCTTTATTATAGAACCCTAAAAAGATATTCATAACTATATCTACTAAGATAAGTAGCTATATTATTCTTAGTATTGATAATTTAAACATGAGGAAATACATATTATATCAATTATAATAAAAAATTGCGCAAAATTGATAACGTTAACAGTAATAAGTTTCAGACCATTTTATACTTAGTTCAGATTGTAACGGATTATCTGAGTTTAAAGTTAGCTTCAAAATAGATAGTGCTAGATATTTTTCAACCATAAAATGTCTAAAATCCTTTTTGTGTCATGCTGAGCACGAATCGCCGTTCAACTAGGAAAGACCCGCTGAATACTATACCTAGTTCTTAAAACGTAAAACGCTTTATACACTCATAGCCCTACAGTAGGATTTTCTCCTGTCGCGGGTGCCATGGACACACATACACGAATACACAAACACTCCGACAAAGAACACAAATCTAAATTAATCATTTAGATGTTTATCTGGCCGGGAATCGAACCCGGGACTCATTGCGCGTTAGACCGGCATGGTAATAGCTCCGCCACGCGGGTCGTCGTTAGTTCTTAAATAAGTTTGCCGCAACCCTTTTTATGTCCCACTGCAGGACACGGGTCTTCTCCCATAACTGAGAGAGGCTTGGAGCGTACTCCACCACAGTTCTTAAATAAGTATTGGTGGTTAAACACACAAAGAATTAGATACACAAGATTATGTGCCTTAATTTGATAAAAACGTTATAAAAGGCATTTTTAGACAATTTTAAGTTGAAACAAATGACTAATTCAGTTAAAACTTATTTTTAAACTAGGTGATCCCCGCGGTTTCAATCGCGTTAAAAAAGTAAAAAGGAATACATATCTAAACGTAGGTGACGCCCCGCTCTCCGGCGTCAGCGGCCGCATGCGCGTGGCGCGCGCGCTATTGGTTTTTCCAAAACGAAAGTAGCCTATATTACGGCTTAGACCTTCACCTATCTTCTAATGAAAGTCCCGTCAACATCGGTCCAGTTGTTAAGAAGATTAGCTCAGCCAAACAGACTGACATACAGAGAGACAGGCAGAAAGACAAAAAAATGCATTTTCGTTATAGGTATTCTGTATACTTTCATATGCATTGAGTAAAAAATTATAATTTTGAAATCACAAACAGACACTTCAATTTTATTTATTTGTATAGATAACAATTATAATATAAAACATAATTTCCATTTAAACACTTCGAATAAGTTTTACAAATAAATAATTTAATTGTGTTGATTAAAACTGTTTGTATCCAAATTAAATATGCACGATATAATTTATTTCGTACAATCGTTCATTACAGAAATAAATTAGACTGGCAATTAATTTACACAATTGAATGCAACGTCAAATAAGTAATTGGATTAAATTGAATTAATTATGTTTAGGTACTAATTAATATTGAAAATTATGACATTTGTAATCAAAATGACTAATTAGAATTTAAGCTATATAATGTTATTTAGATTTAATAACTGTTATTGCAATTTACGTTAACTATATTCATTTTGATAAACAGTATCCGAGAATTAAATTCAATGCAAAATCAAAATTCGTATCTTAGTCTTCAAGACTATGTACCTATATGTATATATGTAGATTCACGTAAAACTCAGTCACAGAACAATTTTTACTGTTCTCTGAACTCAATTTTACAGTTATGGAGATACTAGTTTTTTCCCGCGGCTTCGCTCGCGTTAATAATTATGTACATGTGCATTCGCATTTAAAGCTAAATATTAGATTTGTATACAGGTAAAATTCAAATGCCATTCATTCCTATCAATATCGTAGGTGTAAAAGTAGGTTGTAGGTATAAAAGTGATTGTTCTGTCCCTCAAAAGCAGTATATATTTTAGGGACGAAAGATACTTTATGTCCTACTCTGGACCCCTAAAAATGTGTGTGCAAAATTTCATAACGATCGGTTAAGTAGTTAAAACGTGAAGGCGTTACAAACAATCAAAGAAATTCGCATACAGAGATTCGCATTTATAATAATTAGGTTTAGGATAAATATCCAGAGGCGAAAGTGGTAACTTACCATTAGGTACACTTCTTATTTGACTGCTTCTTTAGTCCCATAAACATTTCTAATCTATTCTGAAAACATAATATCCCTCGAAATAAAATACTGCCGTCTATTACGTCAATTAATAATAACCTCATAATTGCCTGTAACAAGACCCTCAACAACTGAGGCTATTTTAGGTCAATATCAAATTTCAAAATAGTTTCACTATCCTAATTATTATAAATGCGAATGTCGGTTGTTTGTAGCGCCTTCACGCTTTAACTACTTAACCGATCGTTATGAAATTTTGCACACACATTGCCAGGGGTCCAGAATAGGATGTAAAGTACCTTTCATCAGGAAAAAATATACTACTCCTGAGGGAGAGAAAAACAACTTTTATACCTACAACCTACCTACTTTAACACCTACGGCCACTTGATAAGAATAAATTGCATTTGAATTATACCTGAAGTGGACAAACCTAATATTTGGTTTTAAATACGAATGCACAAGCTCATATTAACGCGTGCGAAGCCGCGGTAAAAAACTAGTCAAATTATAATAAATAGTTTAGGTATGTGTAAGCCTCAGAACATTTTTATTACCTTACACCCAAAAAATAGGCTACAAAAATATACCGACTTAACTCAATTTGTTTTTCATTCGTAACAAGTTTATATTCAAATGGCAGTAATTTTGACATGAACCATTTAGTGTTAATAAGTGGTTGTAAATTTAGTTTTTTTTTTGGAAAATAAAAGTCAAATTCCCAGGCGCGAACTAAATTGTCGGGGTAATTGCTACAGTAAATAAAGAGAGACATAAAACGTACGGCGATACTGTAAAGTTTGTGGTACAATCGGAGCATTTGGTTTAACTGGTTTTAAAAGTGGTAGAACTCTATGCGGTTTCCGGTGGTACCGTCATACCTATTTCTGCCTTATAGCAGCAGTGTAGCGCTGCTGTGTTCTGGTCTAAAGGGTGTGGTTACGGAGACATACTTGGCCAAGGCGTTCTAACTCAGTCCTCACGGCTAGCAGCGCACCTGTGGTCGACTTTAGGCAGGACATGATCTTCTCTGGAGTTGATAACGTATGTCCATGGGCGGCAGTGGTCACTTTCCATCAGATGGACTGCATGCACGTTTGCTACTTCGAAACAATAAAAAAAACTGCGTTGTAGATCTGGGTAGATCTGGGTAGGGAGGGCAGATCTGAGCCATAAAGGACCGTACCTACTAGCTGTCGTCAAGAGCAAAGTCAAAAAAACCATAACCTTATTATGATTGTACAAAATTGATTGGAAATTCCAAATTCAAATCTTAGTTTTAAACTATCACAACCTTAGAAACACATTTATCGTTTGCTTAAGTCAAATTTACTAAAAATAAACAATATTCAGATTTTTTCTTATTCATACAATGGAGTTCAGAGGCCACTGCTACTGCAACGTTATTTATCACGTAAGATCAATTTAGAATATTGTTCCGAAATATATCTTGATGTGTAACCTTATCTAAATGATGATTATCTACTAACGTATTGTACAATCCTCATAATACAATAATTTTAGACTATTATATTTTGGACAGGCAGTAGTTGACCACTTCTTATTTTTGAATAGTCTATTTAGGAAAAAAAATGTTTAAAGTTACTGCATAGTATTTCGGAACAACCTAAGTAAATCCTAAAAAGGGTAATTCATTTTTCATTAGTTTCCATTGACCAAGTCGCTACGGAAGCTTTCTTAAAACTATTGCACCAAGTGTGTCTCGAACCTAACGGAGAAAATAAATGTAGTTCCTTTAATTTCAGTGTTTACCTTAACAAACCTAATTATACTGGGTGGCAATTTGTTTCAATTTATTACAAATCGCCCCAAAAACGCCTTCGCCTTGTAAAAACGTGGAAATGGTGCGACATTTAAACAAAAGAGTGTCAAGTAAATATACATTTAAATATGGTTATTGCTTCTTCAAATCTAAGCCACAGGCCAAGTAGGAGAGACGTTTGGTGAAGATGCCAAGTCATTGACGATATCGACTGATAATAACCTTACCAACCAAAAGACGCTTTCTACACTCATAGCCCCACAGTAGGATTTTCTCCAGTGTCGTGGGTGCCATGGACACACAAAGACGAATACACAAACACCCAGACACTGAACAGAAATATAAATTCATCGTTCAGATATCTGTCTAGCTGGGAATCGAACCCAGGACCCACTGCGTGGCAGACCGGTGTTGTAACCGCTCCGCCACGGGAATCGTCAAGCTATTCAATACCAAGATAAACATATCGATTATATTTATAAGACTGTATTATGTAAATAAAATTGGTACTTCGTAAAACTTATTTTTAGTTAGGAAAAAAACGTATGTACCTAATTTTTGAAGAGTTTAAAGAGTTAAATATATCAAAATTTAGATCTATTGAATTAAAAACAGTAGCGCAGGGCAAGCAAAAATATGACATATATATTATTTCTCTGTATTTTGTGTTCCTACTAATATTCGAAAATCGATGACAACCATTATAATGAACATTAATCCTAATACTTGACTATGTAATGACTACTCATTATAAGTTTTTCAAAAAACGCAAACTCCACATATACATAAATATGTATGTACGAGGCATAAGTCTCGTCCACGCTCTACGTCGCTTCCATCTAACCAAGCTCTAACGCGTTAAAAAAACGCGATCGGGCCGTTAAAATACGAATGTTGCTCAACTAGCGATGTAAACTGTCCAATAAATAAACTTTAAGACGCAATAAAAATTCTTATTGCCCGTGTTAAGGGTGCTTACACAAAAAGTCTGTTTTTAAATTAGACGCCTATTTTGTACTAAAAATGTTTTTTTTTTATAACATGTGAGTAGCAAACGAGCTTGCAGTCCACCTGATGGTATGTGGCCACTGCCGCCCATGGACATT
>DWPV01005358.1:0-12530 GCA_018251915.1 Urbanus proteus proteus
GGCACTGTCCGGGTTAAGTAGCAGAGGGTTCAGAGTTCAATCCCCGGCTAGACAGTCGATATAGTGAAAAATGCTGAAAGGAATTAAGACCAAAAGCGAATTTGATAAAAATTAATAATACATTATCAGATTTTCAAATTATCTATTTTTTTAGTCACGAATTGAATACAATTTAAATAGTTAGAAAAATATATTATTATTATATTATTATTGCGGTATCCGATAGTATTACTTATTTATTAAGTATCAATATCTGGAAACTAACTATAAATGCAAACTACATCTTAGACCTATATCTATATATCTATTCTATCTCATATCTGTGGCCTTATTAAGGCCTCAGTTTTAAGATAATGCATATTAGAATATGTACATTCTTACCAATTCTTATTTACTTGGATATAATATCCATGTTCATCGAATTCAATAGATATTCACTCTATGTCTATGTGTATATCTTCATATATAAGTACATACAAGATAATATATAAAATGAATGAATATAATGAGAATGCAATCTGAGAGTGTTGCATCTTCTCACGACTGTTAGCCAATGATATATTATACTTTTATCTTGTGGGAATGTCACGTGTTTACTCGTTTTATTATGACCAAAGATCATTTACATGTAGAATTTATCTATGTTGTGACTTGAGTATGACTAAGCTTCGTCTGACTATTGGAATTAAATTTAAGGACCTAAAGATTTTGCCACTTTTAGTGCTAATTGGTCCAATGAGGAGTTCCAAGGAGATCCGAGGAGGAATGAGAATTTTTGGAGTTCTGAATACCTTTATGTTTTAATATAAATACTACTTACTAAACCTAAGTATTATGAACTAAGTTGTTACAGACTACTTGTGGACGGCAGGAACCACATATCATAAGGTGGACTTACTTTCTACGTCACTAAAAAAATCAAAGATTCAAGATTCAAAGAATCAAGATCTACGAATCGGAGATTCAATTAGATTCTAATTGAATCCCTGATTTGTAGTTCGGTAGATCGGTTCGGTTCGGTTGGGTTCGGTTCGGTTCAATTCGGTTCGGTTCGGTAGTTCTAATTATTAGAACTACCCTATGTGGATGTACTCATCTGTTTTACATTATTTCATTCCTGTTACTAAAAAAGACTGTATAAACATTTATAAAATAATAATAATTTCAATTTTCAACCTATCTTTCCCCCATCAAGTTTCCATGACCATTAGATGTGTAGTTGACCCTCAAATTAATTAAATTAAATAAACCTATTACTTATTATTTATTACAAGGGCAGTTATTATGAAAATTACTTAATTAAATTCAAATTTCTTGAATTAAATGTATTGAAAAGTTATTTCATAACTACACCTCAAGGTCGTCGGTTATGTAATGTACAATCATTTTCAAAGCAGTATGCTTTGGTATAAATAACTATAATATAAACAATTACACACACATAAAACAAAACATATAATTTCAAATTAAAATTTTGTATCACTACATAGTATAAAATAAAGTCGCTTTCCGCTGTTCACCTTAAAGTAAAAAAATATTTCATGATGATACATTATCAAAACGGTGCTGGAAACATCTTATAATATTTACATATTATCTAAGCTATTAATTTATGTTTTGTAATTTATGCAATATTTCGTGACCATAAACCAAAACAACATATAGCATCATATTCTGACGTCATTAGCCAAATGCCACGATTTAAATATCGTATAATTTAAAAGACAATGTCGATACTAAAGCATTATTCACACTTTGTAATGTGTGTCAAGAATACTGTAAATATGTGTAAGGCTTAACACATAATATGTATTTCAAATGCAGTCTACATTTACATAGCTAACAGTAAATTACAGTCACGATTCTTACAAGAATGATAGCAAACGATACCTTTTTTTTTTGTTTATGAGGGGAAAACCTTCAGAAGGTACCCGACGCCTCGGGAGCGACGACGGGTTATGTGGGATTTTTACCGCACTAAAATCATCCCGGTGGCCGTCCTCGGCGCTGCGAAGAGGACTCCGTGGTCTCAGCAAGGAACACCATCCGGAGTCCCCTGAGCGCGTTGCCCAGCAAACGATACCTGCTATCCACCTGATGTTAGCTGGTCAAGGCCGCCCATGGACATGAGTAACAAACTTCAAATAATACAGGGGTTTTTATCAGAAGTCAATATACATACTAAAGTACCATATTATGTATTAATTAAGTATTCATAAGATTGATTCTGGTTTTTTTTAATTCATCTAATTTTATGTTTGGAGGTTGTTTTTATTTTTATTTACGTAATTAATGCGTGAACTTACCGAGATCTATAAACAAATAGCATTTTAGTGTCATAATGACTTTGACCTTTACATTATTAGGAAATTTGAATTGTATATCACATGATAAAATATATCTATATTATTAATTTGTTTCCGTGTGGCAATGATTTGCTTTTATTCAGAAGCATTTCTCAATTAAATATCGATGTGATAATGATGTATGTATGCACCTACCTACTTAGTTAAAAATATTATTCTTTTAAAAATTGTTGATATTATTTTGAAACTATTTCTCAAACTTGATAAAATTGTTACATAAAATGTTAAGAAATAATTAAATTAAATTAACAACACTTTCTACGCTCATTAGAACTATTTCTGAATCTTTTGTGCTTTGAACGGGAAACGAACCCGGGAGACACTGAGTGTTAGAGATCTACAATCAAATTTTCAAACATTTTTGCAATTTTCAGTGTTATATTGATCTCATATGATTTTAACCAATTTTGACGAGTTTATTGAGTTTTTGTTCTTCAATAATAATCTGTATTTCAGCAATAAATTGAAAAACAGTGCAGACATAATGTAATTAACAAGAATCCTACACCAAGAAACATGACATAAGGTTTTCATCCAAATAAAGTGCCTCAAAGATGATCCGCCCACTACCCACTAAAATAGTTAATTTATTTGTTTGTCGCATTCTAAAAGGCAACCTGACCATTACTCGGTTAGTAACCTATGTTTATAGACGTACTAAGGATAATTAGTAATGGATATGCCGGATTCAAATATTTTAATAAATTAATATTGCAAAGATGATAATCTGAATATCTTACAAAACGTTTTTGCCCTTTTTATTTTTATGGCCACGGCACGGGTCTTCTCCCACAACTAAGAGAGGCTTGGAGCGTACTCCACCACGCTGCTCCAATGCGTTTTGGTGGAGGAGTGCAAAACATTTATAATCAGCTAATGTGATGGGATTTAACCGTAAATCTTAATCAATCTACAAAGTTAAGCAGCGTCATCCGAGTCCGGAAGTAGAATGGGTGAGCGCTAGTTGCAAATATTTCAAGCGTGCTTTCCTCCTTCTAAGGGCACATTAAACCGTCGTCACCCGATGGTCACCATAGCAGCAGTTACAATAGACCTCAACTAAGGCCTGGCGAAGATTTAAAAATATGTCAGGTAAATAGTCGCGAGAAATCTTCCCAGCAGTAGGATTTTGAAGGGATTGCAGCCAGCCTACCTATACAGCCTACCTATACCTACCTACCACAGGTACGGTATGGGTAACATTAAAATCAAACTTCGTATCTTTTAAGCCACAACATTTTTTTTACTCCAGCAGTGGTTTTTAAAAATTAATGTATTTTCTGTCAACTCAACACTTCTTATGGGCCATTTCTAAACACCAGACATACCTATTCTTTTAGAATTTGGTGAATTGTTTGATATTTATTTAAATATAATCCCTTCTAAGGTTCATCTATGTTATACGCAGTGTGTCAGTGGCTTCCATAAATACTGTCAACTTTTGCAACAATATTAACCATTGTTCAATTTCTCTATTTCGTATATTAGGTACATTGTACTGTACAAATTATGCAACGCATTTTTGACCACGTATTTTTCTATTGTAGCTTAACAAATGGCATAACTTTAGTATCTGGACATCGTGGCTTAAAGTCACGAATAATCGGTAAAATACAACAATACATAATAGACAGGTATTTCAAACAATTGTTTTATTTGTCTGAAGGTACCTATTCAATAAAATCTGGTTGGTTGGTTGCACATAAATTCCATAAATATTTCTTTGCTCAACAAATTATCATCGTCAATATTACTTATCCAAATTATTTGTCAATTTTCGAGTTTTTTTATGACCTACTTGTCTTGAAATCAAAATAAAATAGGTAGGTACCTACGTGAAATAAATCACAAACTTTAATACCTTTATTTAACTTTAAGATAATACCTTTTGACATATATCTATATCTTTTGTAATAATGAAAAGTTTAAAAAAACCAGGAAATTAAAATACTGCAATGATTGTCCAAATTTTATTGTTAGTAATAAAAGATTTTTATAATAAAAATAGATTCTACTGCAATAGCAATGCCTTTAATTGTATAATTTGGTACCAATTTTAAAAAATAATTCTTTGTTGTTTGAATCATTTATGTAAATTACCATGCAAAATTACAAGGTCAATTCAAAACATTATTAATGACTGTAATGATTTAGTTTTTAAACTATTTATAACTTAATATTCAAGATTGTTTATAAAAACATACACGTTAATAACCGAAACCAAATTACTGCATCAATAATTAATTAGCCAGCGATCAATTTATATAACCCAAAATAATACTGAACAAACGGAAAAAATAAACAACGAAGTACAATGTAGGTATGGCAAAATTAACAGACATACAGACACCGAAGCGAACAGACGACAATTAACAAGCAAATACAGGGACACACAATAAGAACATTGTAACTTTCTTCAAAAATTTAAAGGTAACATAAACAAAGAGCATGTTCACTAAAAAGTCAACAACAGAAAGGTCAAAAAACAACATAAAACCATAACAATTTCCTCAGAATTTTTTTTCTGTTGCAAACATAAGTAAATAATATCTTTAACAAAAACAACTTTCGATCCAAAAGAACCAAAGCGTTCAAACAATACGTTACATCACGATCCAGAATCCGTTTCGAATCACCTCGACCTTATTGCGACACCATCGGACACGATATGTGGGTTAAAGGATCAACTACCAATACGGACAGACGGGAAGATGCAATTTAGGAGCGAGATCATTCGAGGTCAATTGGTGTCCGTCCATAAGCTTAAGTGGTGTTTAGGCGTCGCTTTAGGCTTTAATTCTTTGGTACTTACTGAGGCTTTGGAAGACAGAAATTTGGAGGCAATGCCGTCATATACATCTGACTCATAATTGTAGTTTTAGATGCTGTGTTCTGGTTTGGAAGGTGAAGCAAGTGAGAAATACTTATGAGGTCCAACTTAGTCCTCTGGAGAAGTAAAAAGAAAATAACTTTAAGGTCTAATCGTAAAGGATAGCAATGCGTCTGTGTTAGACCTCGTCATATTCGTAATCTATGACCGATAAATCTATGACCAATTTTAGTTAGAAATCTCGTCTTATCTAGAGTTAATAACATGTCCACGGGGATCAGCGGCCACTTACCATCAGGTGGACTTTATGCTCGTCTCCTACTTCTATATTTAAAAAAAGAAATAAAATTGAATCTTGAATTAGTGTTGAAAAGGATAATGTCGCAGAGTCACAGACTCAATTTATCTTCGGGAAACATAGTGCCGACTTAGGAAAAGAAGAAATCTATATCGATCAAAAGGAATAGATGAAAAAGGTAAGTTGACTAAACTAGCGAGATTGACCAACATCTACAGTCCGTAGTCCAAAATTAGTCTAGGTTTTAATTCTTTAAAGCTTTCTCGTTAAATTAGATTGTCCCAAGCCATGATAGAGACCCATAAGAGATATGCATACAAAATTTAACATTTTTTAGGCCGTTCTAGATTTTACGGAATGTATCCTAAGAATACCAGCCTCAATCGGATAAGACCTAGCCTAAGCGTTACAGCGGACGTTTTATTAACAGGATAAACTAGATTAGCCTAGGTTAAACGTTTGATCCTAAATCGCTGGTTGGACTAGTTTGGTCTTGATTGTGATCATCTGTCTTGATTGTGATAGGACGTGATACGTGTAGGAACTTCGCTAGTCAATGCTACGTTAGATTCATCGTCAACCTATTATTCTCCCACTGCTGTGCACGGGTCTCCTCTCGTCGGGTTTAGGCCTTAGTCCATCGTACTACTGGCCAAGTGCGAATTCTAATACGCTCATAAATGAGAGGTGCTTGCCTGAAATTTAAGCCTCGGACCCCCCGATTGAGAGGACAAGTTTTACCATTAAGCTATCACAGCTTTTAATTAATAGCTAGCTACTGTATTAGATTAATTTGTATCTACCAACTTGCAGTTATGTAGACAAACTTGGCCGAAAAGTTCGCTTGATTTCTGAACAAAACGTCTATTTTTGCCGAAATTTAGTCGAGACCAAACAGAATCGAACGAGCTTCAGCTCATTATTTTTATAACTAGGCCAATTTATTTATTAGATCGAGTGTGTTCAATAATAATGGAACCCGGATGTACAATGTAAAAGTACAAGTCTTATTAATGTGGGTTATAAATTATCATGAAATAATTTTAAATTAATATTACATATATAAAGAGCTAAGATATAATGCAATAAAAACAGGTAGGTATAAGAGGTGGTAGAACTTTATGTTAGACTCCGGCGGTACCACTCCCACACCTATTTCTGCCTTATAACAGCAGTGTTAGCACTCGTGTGTTCTGATATGAAGGGTGTGGTAAGGGAGACATATTTATCCGAGGCGTTCCAACTCAGTACTAAGGGGTTGCAACGCATTTGTGGTCAACCTTAGTGAGGACTTTGATCTTATCTAGGGTTGATTAATGATGTCCATGGGCGGCAGCGGCCACGTACCATCAGGTGGACTGCATGCTCGTTTGCTACTTCGAATCTATAAAAAAAATGTAGACTCTTAATTTATTTGCGTGTGCATTAAATAATAATAAAGGAATTGATATATAAATATACGTCAATATTCTCTTTTTAGGTCGTTCCACCATCAAAATCTTGTTCATAAATTTTAAACGAAATATTACGCATTTTCGATATTGTCAAAGTTTATGATGACTATAAATAGTAGGCTATGTATGCTAAATTGACTCAAAGGCCAGCGAGTATATTTCGTAAGAACTGCTCATCTCATGATTATGCATATATCTTGTAAGCTTCTTGTAAATTGGATTTTATTAAGGACACAACTTCAACATACAATGTAATCATATACAGAAATTATTAATTTTATAATAATGAAGCAACCGAAAATTACGAATATTACGATTCATCGCAAGCGACCACTGCCACGCTTTGATCAACCCCGAGTAAGATTAGAGGCCTACTTGTTGTTGGCCAGACACGTTACTACCTTTAAAGACCAAGGTAGACCAAGGTCACATCGACTTTGAAGTCATGTCTCCCTTACCACCCCCTTCAGACCAGAACACAGCAGTGCTCAATACTGCTGTTATTAGGCAGATATAGGTGTGACGGTGGTGCCGTCACAGTTGAACTACATAGGGCTCTACTACCTTAGTGTGTTTGTCGACCACACTGTTCTGACTAGAATAGTTTTATGCCGCTATTTTAGGACAGAAATTTGTCTATTCATAATCGCCGTAGTAATCCATAAATTTTAACTTTTTAATAAACATATATGTAGTACAAAATATAGATATAGCTAGTTGTAGTCATTCTCACTCATATGTGAACTGATAAATCTTAGAAGAACCGCAATATATATTTAATGTATGCATCTTGGAAGATAATTACTTTTCATTACGGTTCGAGTGAGTGCAAATTAGCTGTAACCTTCAACAGTGTTCACCGAGGTGAATTAATCGAAGCATAAGATTGATAGTATCTATAACATACATGCATGTATAATTTAGTCTGCTTAAATAAGTCAATGTTTGTTTTTACAACGGAGTTGCTTGCTGGGACAATGATAGAAATCAAATACTTTTGAATTGATTTTCACTTTTATATTTATATTTGTTTATATTTGTGAATATAAATCAACCTTTATCCTACCAAGCTAGATCTTCTTTTATAGTGAAAGGGATTTAGACCATAATCTAGCAAGTTCTCAATGAATGTTCGATACACCTTAAATTGGTGGTTAATACACCGACATTTAGCGGCAGTATGGAACACAGCTGTAGTCAAAATTAGGTGATTTAGGTAAGCTAAGATAAAATACTAATATAAGTTATTTCAACTCAATCTTCAAGGATAAGAATATCTGTAACTGTCTGGTAGGACCTCCATTATTTAACGCCCGTGTCCATTAGCCAACCATTTAATTTACTACTAGAGCTCATTCAAAGCATTAACACAAGGACTCGATTTTGATAAAATTTCGTTAGGCGAAGTAGGGGAATCCCTAGACTTTTGTTTACGCTTAATCTAATTTATTAAAGGTTAAATGGGTTAAATGTCACAGATAGCATTTCCAAGTAACGTAAAGTATTGCTCAAAACAACAAATGTTAACCCAGTGATGAATAAATAGTATAATTAAATAAATAATTATATTCACACAGTATGTAACTACGAGTACCTAGTAAGAAACTTCCAGTCGGATAATTTATCTGCAATTCTTCTACTTCAACTCCGGATTCGAACTTAACTATGACTATTACTATGACTTCAGATTTCAGGAACCGATGGCGAACATCCCTTATAATTTACCCTTATAATTTGGTTTTGTAAACGTGACATTACCACCATACCATATAAAGACATGATGGAAATTTATATCTGGAATGAACTTTCTCCTGAGGTATTCCCGGTACGATAACTTAAAAACTTTCGGATGGAGCATAATATGGAGTATATTCTTTTTTTTTTTTCAAAATGAAGTGGTTCGACTCCCAGCTAGGGAAATTGATTTTTGAAAAATCTGACTATGCAGTTTTAGTATTTATCAAAATCGTCCTCGTAGCTCCTTTCAGTATTTTTCAAATTTTCTTACAATTTTGGATTTAGCCATCCCACATCCACGCAAATTTGTAAAAATTCATGCTGTACATAAAGTGTTACTAAGCACGAGAATAAGCGGGGCTTATCGTGCTATCAATCCCATCAAAAGCGTACAGCCCGTAGCAAGTCGCCGTGCCATGAGGGTCCACGCTGCTAGAATACTAATCACCAAACCTCATTGTCGATTTTTTACTGCGTTTTTATTCACACCAGCCTCTCATAGGCCTTCGTTGAAAAGGTCATTGGATTTGGGTTTTGAGAATGAGTTATTTGTTTGCGTGTAGGTACATAGCTATGTATGTAGCACGTATGCAAAGGGTCGTGGGTCTTTACGGGTCGAATCCGGAGGCACCGCCGCTATTGAAAACGTTGAGGCCTTTTATTAAACTGTCAGGAGACAGGCATGTAGGAATAAGTACCTATGATCCTTAGTGTCATTTCCTTCGCAAAGCACTTGCAAAATCATTTCTAATAACTACAAATTTTAAAGGTGGTACCTAGAGCCGTTTTTGGGTTCCACTCCAGTGTCACCAACGCCACACCTAGTTCTGCCTAATAATAACAGTGTTCAAGGCTGCTATGTTCTGTTTAGAAGGGTGTGGAAAGGGAGACATACTTATCCGAGGCGTTCCAACAGTCCTCAGTGCAACGCGTATGTGCCCTACCTCAGGTAGGACTGTGGTCTTATCCGATGATTACAGATGTCCATGGGCGGCAGTAGCCACTTACTACCAGGTGGACTGCATGTTCCTTGCATTGCATGCATGCTCAACTGTTTAGCTTAGCTTATTAACAAAGCCAGGTAGCTGTCATACAAGAAACATGTTGATATGCAACATGCATACTTGTATTCTGATGCGTAACTGATACATCCGTCAGGTCCTTCCCTTTATGGTGTAGACCTAGATGGGGTTTTAATGAGATGCGCTGTGATCATAAGAATATAGTTACTATTGCTACGAGATCTTCGCTAAGTTATCGTCATCAAGTTGATGTCGTTATTACACGCTTTATTAACGTCACTTGTAACAAACTAAACAATGTACAAATCTTTGTGCCTAGTCTTCTTCTTGGAATCTACTTTTAATTGTCGCATTATCGTATAGAAATGTAATTCTGTATGTATGTATAAACAGGGTATATCACCACAGGATAATCGTTGGTAGGGACCTCAATACCTATCGATCTAACTCCCATGTACCTATGTTCGCCGATTTTCAATGGTTCTCAAATAATTAGAGATTTTGTATTTTTTTAGAAAATCCCGATTATGAAACGATTAAGAAACCTTTACCTACTGGTAGGTTTTTTTTTCTGAAAACTAATTTATAAACTGCTCGTGTTTATGATGCAGTGTAACTTCAAATTTAGCTAAACCAAGATTATAATATAATGCAAGTTCATTATTCAAATCTCAGATAAATAAAATGAATTTTGCAAAAAAAAACACATCCTGTGTAATCTGACAATGCTACTTATAAGGATCAACTTTAGGCAACGAACTATAACTACATGTTAAACTAAATAAAAGGGCTCATTTTTACGAGAACGTATTTTACCATACATTAACTAACTAATATTTTTTGGATTTCCCATCCACGCACACTTGAAAACCTCACCCTATATAAGTTCCCAAGTTGATAAGTTCAGGCGTGGGATCCATATGATTGGTAGACATAACTAAATTGGTAAAATCATCCTTTCATACATCGTCATATCCATTGTTCGTATAATCTGACGCGTGAAATGACACATCCGTCCCGTCCTTCCTTTGAGATGATCTCGTGCTCGATGCTGCAATTTCATTGTTATTGATCAGTAAATTGAGTAATTCTGAAAGTAACACTTTGTCTTTTTATATATTAAGTACTCTTTGTATTAACTTCGTCATGAAATGGATTATTGGGCCACTGTTAGGCAAGGGTCTCTGAGAGAGAAGTGTAGTGTAGTAGTAGAGGATTATCTATACAAATAAATAAAATTGGAGTGTCTGTTTGTGATTTCAAAGTAACCTTATTTAACGAAAATACAATAAAAAAATTGTCTGTCTGTCTGTTTGGTTGAGGTAATCTTCTAAACGGCTGGACCGATTTTGACGGGATTTTCACTAGACAATAGCTGAAGGCCTAAGGCATAACAAAGGCTACTTTAGCTTTGGAAAAATATAAAAAAATCTTTTAGTCGATTCGCACAAGGCTATAATTTTAATATGTTGTAATGTACATAATATGCTTAAGTGTAGAAAAATCGCCAACACATTTTGAGTGTTACAAGTGTTCGCCAGAACAAAGCAAAGCTATCGTCTTATGTGACAAAGGCGTTTCAGCTTTGTAAAAATGTCAAATTGGAATGTACTTACCTATTTGTAATTAACTTAATTTCATTTTATATATCAAACATATCATTTACGTCATACTACCGCGTATTACTAAGGTTATGATCTTGAATGACGTACTGTCCTTGGCAATCAACGTTTTGCGTAATGATGCCAATTTTAAAGCAATTCTTTTGTTGCCGAATAAAGTTTTTTTCCTAAATAATACCTTCTTAAGTCACAGCCTTACATAAGGATGTGTTCCGGTGTCGTGAACATGGACACACAAAGACGATAATTTAAACACCCACACCTGGTACAAAAATCTAAATTTGTTGTTTAGATATCTGTCTGACCGGAGATCGAACCCGGAACCCTTAGCGTGTCAGACCGGTATGTTGACCTCTGCCAATATACATATACCATAATACCATAAACGATATTATGATAACCGGTTTCTGGTATATAATTAAGACGTTTAAGTAAATATACAATAATTATCGTCAATTTTCTTGTATTAAATATTCCTCTTTAGTCATTTTTTTAAAATTATTTCTTTGCTAACTTAAGTTTAACTTGTTTCGACATCCCTAGATTCAAAGCAAACGGACAAAATGTTCAAACCTTAAAGTAGTTCCACTGATGTAGTGTGGTAAGGGGTGACTTGGACAGGAGGTACCAATTGTCAATAACAATAATACTGACCGACTTCAGCTAGCTATCTAGTTTTATTAGAAATGTCAGTTGACAGTGGTCACCTTCAGGTATACCTAAACTACTTTCATTACATAAAACGTCAATCAAACCCGCGACCTTGCTATATGTAACATTTCGCTATCCACTATCCGCATAGCAGTGAAAGGTGGTGTCCTTGACTAGATAGCTAGATACGCACGTGGTTGTAGTAATGTACTCGTAGTGTAGTAATGTTTACGCACCATTCACGCCATGAAAGAAAGAGACAACAGGAAGTGGCATGGAGCCGATTAGAATGGGAACCGGTGTAGTCAAACACATAGAAATCAGTACCTTATCGTAATCTTACCACTAAGAAACCTGCATTTTTATTGATCGTCTGTTAACAATGAAAGAGGCAGGTTTACGAAGTTAAAAAAAAACTATTACCCGCAAAACAAAATTTACATGTCTAGCAAGCACTAGACTTGGGCGTTAGTGCTGTATTTTCATAATGTATTATTCATTATATTATATTTTTCTAACTGTTGTTTTAAACTGTTGTAATATTCATTAT
>DWPV01005359.1:0-12530 GCA_018251915.1 Urbanus proteus proteus
GTGAAAATCGGATCAGCCGATCCGATTTTCAGTTTAGAAGATTACTTCAGACGGGCAGACAGATAGACGGACAGACAAACATTTTTTTTCTAAAGTATATAATTTTTTTATGTTGAAATCCCAACTTCTTACTATACTTCAACTTTATTTATTTGCATAGACAAAGAATTATGATTATGGTTATAAATGAGTATCACTGACGGGTTTCCTTATAATAAACGCTATTCAATATAACAGTTTCACGTCATACAAGTACATTGAAATTATCTCTGTTATTAAAAGATATAACAGCACGTACCTATTATCGTTTGAAAAAAATCGCTTTAAAAATATATTTATCAAAGTTGTGAGAGCCCCACGGCGATCAGATTAATAATATTTGTAACAAACCTAACAAAGTAAAAGCTTCGCAGGCGCTGCGATTGAATAGCAACTGGGATCGTTGTTTGTAATTTCCCGCTTTTTATACTACACAAATCGATTTACATGTATTTAAACCATTATGTTATTTATATATTATTGGTTAAACACATTCTGTGTAGGCGTGACGTTCTATAGGTATGCTCAAGACCTTCCCAATTGTGGGAAGAGCCAGCGCCCAACAGTGCTAGTGCTATAAGATCTATTTTTCATGAGGGTTAATTTTATTATATCTTCAATTGGTATAGTAAAAAGTCTCCTAAAGACTATTACTCTTCTGGGCAAAGCGCCGTGGAGTGAAGCTGGTGTATGCTCAACACCTTCCCAATAGTGGGAAGAACCAGCGCCCAACAGTGCTAGTGTTATAAGATCTCTCTTTCATGAGAGTTAATTTTATTATATCGTCTCCTGTGTTCGAACCACGTGTGCTCGGAGCTAAGGAAATTTCTACCGTTAGTATTTAATTTTAGCATCGACCTGAGGTGAGGACCGTGTCCGCTTTGAGACGAAAGCAAATTGAACTAGATAGTTTAGCACGAACACGGCTGTATTCTGCCTTAAAATACATCACTGCTTTTTTAGATAGTATACATGGGATACGAATAGATTATGAATAGACACGGAATTTTAAATATTAGCTAATTAAGACAGACAACTTTTTATTTTCTTTGTTTTGACTAGCTACAAAACAAAAAGAGAATATCTCTTTTAACTGGTGTATTAGAGGTGTAGGCAAAAACGTACTCGACAGCACGCTTGCTTGTCTCTATTAAATAGAAATGGTATAAGCAGCGTTAAGTAGCGTTATGTAGCCACACACAAATTTTCAAACTTACGATTTATGTGTATGTTTATAAAATTTATGTGTGGTAAAATAATAAAAAGTATAACATGAAAAATCATTTTTGGCTTTAAGACGGTAACTTTGTTAATAAACAATCCTTGTTATTAGCGATTTTTTTTTATACATTTTGTCGTCAAGTAATAAGGAAACAGGCTACCTAATGGAAAGTAGGAGCTCTTGGACTGAACTTCCAATAGATCAGTATAACTCATTAATCTCGCTTAACTTTCTTAAATCATACTCGTACTATGCATCTCTTACGGTGAGCCATGTTACATATAACATTTTATAATATTCAAAGATACGAGTGATGGAAACAGAAATTAAATTGGGATATGTACCCGCTAGGAACCTATACAATTCAATTGACACAATACCAACCAATTCACAACTAAACTTACTATTCAAATAATCTTATTCAAATATTCATCAGTCCGTCGGAAACCTAAACATCTCAAATACATTGACATTGCAGAAGCTAATTCTGCTTTGTGGATACGTCGCGCAAATACAGTTTATGGGGGTGACTAGCCAATCGACGCTAAGCTCGTTAACAAACGAGAAGCGGTTTAAAAACAACCCATCATCGTTAACCATTATCGTCCCACTGCTGGACACGGGTCTCCCCTTACTGTGACCAGGATCGATTTAGGTCTTAAGCCTCCGTGATGACCAAGTGCCAATTGGTTGACTTCCCGCATCTTTGAGAACTTTTAGGAACTCTCAGGTGCGCAGAATTACTCATGAACTTTTCCTTCACCGTTAAAGCAAGTGATAATTAATCTCTAATACGCACATTAATTAAACCTTGGACTTTCCGATTGAGAGGCCAAGTTTCAATCATTAGGCTGTCAATGCCCTAAACAACTCATCGGTTTTCAATAAATATCAATCGGCATCAAATCATGTAGGTGTAGTAACACCCTAAGTATTAATCTACGACAGGAAAGTACCACAATAGAGCGCGGATGCAACGAGCTCGTCTTCTCCAGGACAACGCGGAAATGGAAATATGCTTTGTGCTACGTGTTTCCTTTGAAATTCGCCTTATCAGATGAACGGTGTTTCGTACAGGATATTTATTTATCTGTACTCAATAACGTCGTCATTGCTACGACTGGTGCGTCTTACATAATAAACATGGCTTACTGGACTTTAAAAATCATTGGTCATTCTGCTTAAATTTTTATTCCATGTCAATTTATTATCAGTTAATGGTCCGTATGTACTCGTATGTTCTTAACTTAAGTAGTTCTAAACTTAATAAGCAATGCGATTAAAAAAGATGTGTAATTTACATGATTGACTTCTGACTTTTTGAGGGTTACAGTACCATTACTTGATAAGTCTATATTGTTACTAACATCAATATCATTGTTAGCCTCGACTGTTCACAGAAGTCAAGTCAATACACTCATGATTGATTTCATTTAAAATTCTGTGACTTTGAGTTTGAGTATCACATGTGCTGTACGTCGTCCTTGTTAACCGGCCCGCTACAAACCGCAACAAAGCAGTGAAAGCGCTGTTTGTTGATTTACCGTAGAAATAGCATAGATGTAGTCACTCTGCTGGAAAGCAATACAATACACGAACATCGGTTTATTCCAGAAGTACCTACTGGAAAATTCTCTTTACATTTTTAATCGACTTCAATAAGGGGGTGGTTGCATGTTTGTCCTATATTTTTCATTACAGTTAGATTCTGTCTTTAGTTGCCACTTTGTGCTTTAAACATTATAGCTAATTAAGATTAGAATCTTCATTCTAGTGTGTTGTATTGAAGGCATCAGTAATTTACATTTAAATAAAAGGAAAGGAGTCTTATGAAAGTCAGAGCACGGTTTGGTATTTCACACAATTATAACGTACCTACTATAATATATATTAAATGTAGTTTTGATATAAAACATATAATTTATTGGCTTAATGTCGTTTCGTAAAGATCGTAACAATCAGTCAACCTTTCCCTGTGTGACCAGCGCACGTTTTCATTACCCAAGTGCAACTGACCCAGTAGAATTGAGACACGAACCGAGTAAATTCTAGTTAAGTCGTTGTTTGTGTAACGGATTGCGTTCCAATTGAAACGTTTAATCCAAGCACAAAGTGGCTAGTTTCCACTCTGTGTCGCATTAACTGCCAATTCCAAAATGATTGTGATATCACGGTAATGTATTTTTTAAGGAAGACGTACGAATGATAAGCGATATTTCTTATGATTTCTGGCTAATGCATTTCTGCAATAGGTAAATATTTCAAAGTGAAATTGATTTATATACCTTACTAGTATTTACCCGCAGCTTCGCTGGCGCTCATGTGTAGGTACATTCGCACAAAGAGGCCGTGGGTATAAAAGTACGTACATTGTAGGTACAAAAGTTGCTTTTTTAACCCTCGGGAGTAGTATCATTTTTCGGGATGAAAGGTGCTCTACGTCCTTTTCCGGACCCCTGACACAAACAAACAAATAAACGAACATTCGCATTTATAATAATTAGGATAATCATATATTTATTATAGAAAAGAAATGCCTAATTATATAAATTTAGGCGACCCGCGTGGCAGAGCGTAGCAGTAGCGCAGAGCTGATTAATTTAGATTTTTGTTCCGGGTCTACGTGTTTGTGTATTCGTCTCAGTGTCTCCGTGGCCAATGACACCCACGACACAAAATAAAATCCTAATGTAGGGCTATGAGTGTAGAAAGCGTCTCTTAAGATAATAATTAATATAAAAATAAATATAACAATAAAATATAAGTCTGTTACTTGAGATTGACGTTAAAAAATAATAAATTTACTCACAGAATAAGAAATACATTGTTACTCCGCGATTTGTGGAGTAAACTTGAAACTGTTTGTAGGGCAACAGGCAAGTCAATGGTTCAATTGTCGTGTAGCCGACTTTTCAAATACATAGTTCTCGGTGATCGTTATAGGAAATCGTTTGCGAACGCCATTTCTATTCTATATAAAATGTAAATGCATAAATAATACCGCCCTTATATGAAGTTACATAGTTTTTGTTATTAATTACAGATAACAGTCGAAATTACTAAGGTGATAATAAATGATATAAATTATTTCACAAGATTATATTTGACTTCCGTTCTTACATCGTATACCTATAGGTACGTTCTAGTAAAATTTTTAATACAGTATTTCAAAATAATTCACCTTATAAATCTAAATATAATTATTAGACCATTGGAAAAACTTGCTAATAGGGATCAAATTCTGGAAACCAACCATATATGGCAAACTTAAGGAAGTAGCTCATTTTTTTAGAAAAAAAAACATTTTTGTAAGTAAAAGGCTTACTAACAGAATGTAAGGATAAAATATGTTTTTTATAAGTCGAAGTCGGTAAAATAAACCCTTTACTTTAATTTGACCTTAATTGACCTTATAAGTAACGCTATCAGATAGCGCAATAATACAGGGTGTTTTTTTTTTCAAATGAACAGATTTTCGAAAAACTGATTATGCAGTATTAGTTTTCACCAACGTCGGCCTCGTAAGTCCTATCGTCATTTTTCACTAATCCTTATAGTTTTCGATTTCCTCCTCTACGTATAATAACTTAATAATTGTAACAAATATCTTAAATTAAATTGTAAAAATCTCATAATTTACATTATTTACAACAATACTGTCAATGTAAGACACACATCAGTCACATGTATTTGCGAAAAAAATCATTATTTCTTATAAATGCGGTAATTTAAACCTCTTTTTTTAATTATGGCCGAATTGCGACCAGTGCGACAAGACTACTAGTTAAAATTATCATGTAAATTTCCTTTACATACAACCTTTCCGACATCTCGAATTTGAAATTGTTACATCTTAGTGATTTGTGAATCAAGTTCTTAACACCTTTAAAATCGATGCCACTCCGAAGTAGAACTGACTAAGTAAGGTCTTTATAAGAACTCAATTAAAGTTTATCTACGATAGCGGCCGACAGCGTGGATGCAGGTTATGTTACATAAACTAGCATTAATAGCAACTTATTAACTTTAAATCTATTACAGCTTGACAAACGTGAGAAGAGTTTATTAGAATAATATATTCCAAAATAGCAGTTGTGTTTCATTATATTTCCCACTCGCATTTTATTGAGAGCGAGTGAGAAGTGAATAGAAATACCGCCATTTATGATAACTGACTGCAGCGAGCGTTACATTTGAGCCTGTAGAGATTTGATGGAGTTAATAAATAGGTATCTACAGCTGATGTAGCATCAACAATAACAAAACATCTCTCATGATAACAAATATTACAATTTTTAGTAGCAGAATTTATAAGTACGAGTTGATTGGTGTCATTACTGCAATCATAAATATTGTTAGTTTCTTTAATTTGATTAAAATCGACTCGATCACATGATCAGAATTATAAAAGACACATTCGGGACAACTTATAATTTTACAAATTGCCTAAGTAATCAGATGTTAACAAATATTATTTTTTATTTACTTAGTGAGCTCCTGCAAATATCTCGTCGGCGCATTAAATACTATATATACCTATCTATGTATGTATTACTATAGAGAGCGATAAGAGTATGTCTCAGCTGAGCGCTTTAGTCTCTACCGAAGTGCACCTTGCACCTCACACTACGATCGTACCAATCGGTCCGAGTGCTACGTACCATACAAACAATTCAATCCATAGATGAGGATTACGGAGTTAGCGCGGTGCAACACTGTTCCGATGGGATTTATAAACTACCTATCTATAATAGGCAGCTGCGGTAAGTTCCTTTACTCTAATTTTACATCTATTATACCGGAATAAGATACCGTAGATACGCGCTACATACGTACTGTTATAGCAAAAATATCACTGATTTCTTTTATAATTATTTCACGTAGTTACAATTTAAGTTATAGCCACAAAATTCAGCAGAGCTAATTCGGCACCGGTGACATGGAATTTTAATTGCTGCCATTATTAAATAGGAAAAAATACCCTATATAATAGTAATTTACCTCATTAAAGGCTCTAACATCAATCACTGTATATGGATACCCTGTATATTATGTTTCCTTTCATAAGCAAAGCCTACAATTGCATGTTCTTTTCTGAATCTATTATGATTGTGATAATATGACCAATAGCTGCAGACGTCCATTGAACGCCTACGCTTCTTCATACTGAAACACCGGTATGTAGGAGATATTAGTCGAGATTTCAGTGGAGCATTACTTACGACTTAATTTATTAAACTTCCTCCATTAATAGTTATTAAGTATAAACTTTGTTTTTATTGTTTAGAGCTGCTTATGCTCAGGTGCATATTTAAGCGCTTCCCGATAGAGATTGGCACAAGTTAATTATGAGTTTTATACTGGGTATAACTTGTAGTCGTTTTTCAATGCAATAAACAACAATTATTATTATAATTATCCATTATTACGCTTGCACTAAATAGTGTGTGCAAATGTACGCTAAAGTCATAATAGTGTGACATGTGTCCCCGGTCCGATACAGACTCCGTAATCCTCTTACCCATCAAGCTTAGTGAGTTTCTCTTTTGGCGAGTAATAATATAATTAAATCCTGAATTTATGGTCTAACAAATTTCCAACAGCTGCTCATGATTTTTTTCGTGGTGAAGTTATTTTTTATTTATACTATGCGCATGCATTTCATTACATAATTTGATTTTATAAAGTACGTACTGTCTTAATTTATACGTTATATAAACGGTACACACTAAAGCGGCTGTGTGGCTAGCCGCAGTTTTCTGTGAGCTGTTACGAAATAATCCGTTTTAACGAAAGATTTAACACCTAAACGAAACAAAAACAATCAAATTCGCATTTGCGGCATAATTGCACTGTAACTGTATAACAACTGTAGCAGAATATCCGTAACATAAAACTGTACATAAAAGATAAACATACAAACGTTTGATGACACCATCCTGGAGGCCGGATGTTATAAGGCGCTCGAACTATAACAACTAAATCCGTTACACTATTGATCCACATATCTAACATGCCACTGAGATCAGAATTCACTTCGCTAATGCTTCAAAGCTATGAGTGGGTTTGTAGATATTGAAACATATTTAAATCGCAAAGCTTAGAATTTAAGAATTTGCAAACAGCTTATGAAGAATGGGTCCGTTAGCGCTGATCATAGTTTACCACCATCATATAAAAATAGGCGCAGTAGATTTATGCAGTCCGTTAAATGACTTGTAACTTTATTGAATTATGTCGCTTGAGCGCCGTGCTGAATAATTGAATCTTGAAGTGATATGAGTAATCTGAATATGGGGCTGAACGTTACAAATGTAGTGCAATTAAATACTAATTTTAGCTTCATGAAACCTAAATTAGAGTAACTGACAATTGTGGATATAACTGGAGAGGTCTCAATAATGAATTGCACAGCGGATAAGAAGAATAGCGTCAAATCCTTGCAATTAGGTATCCGCATGAGGGGCTTATTTTTGAGAAGACACCGCGACAGAATTAATCCCAAATCACGAGGCGGTGCTGGATTCGCGGACTGGACAATTGTGAATTTCATGTATTACTAAAGACAACCATTTAATAAATAAAACTATTTATTAAAGATCAAGAGATTTTGTTTAAAAGTGTCATTGGTAGCAATTTCCAGGAATGTAAAAAATATTTCCAATGGAAAGGAATCTCAATACATTTGCATTCGCTTCTTAATTCGCGCTACGTCATTAGAGTTGGCTTAAGTTATTATGGTGTTTCAAATTCACTCCTTTCGCCATTCTCTTTATAAAGATCGTCTCCGATGCTATGAAACTTTCCGATCCTTCAGGCACATGTCGCTTAACGGCTGCAATTCTGTGTTGTTCCTCAAGACGCTCGACTTTAGGTGATGAGAAAGCTTTTAGCGTTGTGTTCGTATCTCAGCAATGTCGGCCGATGCTGGTGGTGATGCTGGTCTTAGTGCCATCCCTCGTGAGTGGCTGGGCCAATGTTTCTCTATCATACTACTTTCCTGAGAGACCGAATCGACCGCCGTAATTTGTCACTTTGCACGCAATGTCGCAAATGACGAATATGCATAATATAACTGGGAATTATTACTACTCTGACTTGATATTTGCGCTACATAAACGACGTGTACCTCCATTATTATTTTCTGCTCCTGATAATAATAAACATGACTTTTAATTTATAAAAGAAAATTAGCCTTGTAAAAAAATAATAATAAGGAACAAGCAAGGATTATGTTGTTCTACTTCTTTAAGCTGTTTTTATCTCAACTATAAATAGCATTTTCCAGCAAACGATTAGCAACTACGTACCAATCAACAAGTCCGCGCCATGAACTCGAGCAGATTATAGGTACACTCAGGGAAAGTCTCTTTATAAAATATTATTTTTTATTTCTTTTAAAAAATAACTTGCATAACTGACAAGTAACTGTGTTATAACAAAATTACAACGCAAGCACGTCCCACTGTTGGGCATGGGCTGTAATATTGAACAGCCTACTTAGTTAGTATACTGGTAAAAAGGAATAGTGGCCAGTCTGGTCGTAGCACGTTATTGATTATAAAAAATTGCTACTAATACTGTGTATTACACGTTTCAATTACTTTGAAATTAAAATTTATATTGATAAAATACATGATAATATAAGTTCGCGAACATATTGTAGAGCCAATAAAAATATAAAATGAAATAGTGATCCCATATTTTACTATAAAAAGTTGCGATATGTAATGTAAAAGTCTATCGTATTTAACACTTTTCTATGGAAATAATATGCTGTTAACAACAATGTCTTTATAATTACCCTATTAGTTAACTAACAACATTTTATCGTGAAATCAATATGTTAAGTTCTCAAATTCTTTAATAAATAGGACGACCTGGCAATCACATATCAATGTAAAGTCTTATTGTTTTTAGTTAGGTACAATCGAAGTTATACACTATGTGTATGAATAAACTTAAATTGTTTATTATTTTTTATGTATTTTAAATACTATACTAAGTATTTTTAAATAAGATTCGTGTTTGACATAATATCGTTAACTATTATTAAGCGCACTTCTATACTTAATTCAGAAAACGAAAAAATAAAAACATAATCGTCACCACTCTATAAAAGGGCCCGATCAATACGTATTGAAGGTATAAAAAACATCAACAGCAAAAATCGAGCTTCAGTAGAATTTTATTCAATTTGTGACGATTGTCACCGTTCACGGGCATCCGCCGAGACTAACAAGCGGTCTCCATTGCAATTCTCAGTATTGAGAAACATTTATGTGACTACTTATTGTACACTATTTATAATGTATATCGTATTTTACTATAATAAGTTAATTGTTTTGTACAAAGTATAATCCGTCGTGTTTACTGAAAATATGTTTTCCTAGGCCGCCCTCAAAGCTCTTATTTTTTTGTTTAGTGTCTGTCTGTGTTTACTTTTCCATTCTTATCTTAAAAAGCGAAGTTACTTTTGACATAGCCCCAAAATAAATGAAAAAATTACGTGCATTCTTTTTATAATCGGTAGTCATGTAATTGTATAATATAATAAAAGAGAAATAATCTAATGGGAGTATTCTCGCAGAGCCCCCGCAAAAGCTTTGCGAAGCCCCATGGCTCCGCGGCGCACACTTTGAGAATGTCTGACCTATCATAGGCAGTTGATGTGATTAATAAGATTCTGTGTTACCCTGCTGCTTACTCACTTTCGTATTTTTACATGACATGTGCATTGCCGTTGGGACGTTTTGAACCAATTTTTAACTCCTTAAAATCGTTTCAAATACAATACAATATTTGTTGTTTCATATACAATACAATTGATAATATTTTTTGCGTAGGTTTGAGCGTTATCCTGGGGACCCTTCGCACGAATGTCGACGCACGGCTGGAAACTCGCAGCAAACTGGCGGGAATGTTCGCCAGTCAGATCGGCAAGGAAATCATGGAGGTTATACTTGACGTGAACAAGGTGGGAGATGAAGTTGTGGTATGTTACAATACCCTAATTATACCTTAGTGTGTTAATTAAAGCTTAGTTATATGTTGTTTAGTGGTGTACATTCTGTATATCTGTACAGGAATTCTTACATAAACAAATACCTATTTAAATTTGAAATTAAAAACGAGCCCGAGCTACATTAATTTCATAGTTATTGCGATATATAGATCGTTACTGGTTAATATCAGTAGTGTTTAGTGCTGCTATATTCTGAATTAAAGAGTGAGGGAAATTCCAAGGCGTTCAAACTTAGTCTTCAGAAGTAGAAATGCATGTGTCGCGAACAAGTGATTTTGTTTTTTTTTCTATATTTCAAAAAATAATCAGTTGTAAACTTAATTTTATAACATTTTTTAAACTGATAATACACACGAAAACATCATAATGAATTGAGCCGGTCACGGGCGTAAAACTCGTGTTCCAAGTCAAGTGATTACAAATGAATTCAACTCCAAGCTTTCCATTCACAAATTGTACTTCATTATTAACGCGGCCTACCTATCTTTTTCATTTTCCATTTCGTTAGTTCAAATCGGTAAAAAAAATTATAACTTTCAATCCACTTCGAGCGTTATCTCGAAAGTAGGTTATAAAAACTTCGTGCAACTCTTTGAATTTATCATGACCACCAAAGCAAAGGATCGCTTCGCAATTCTATTTTTAGAATAGCCGGTTGCTTAGTCTTTTATCGCCGGAAAGTAAATCTTCAAAGTTACACTAGGTAGGGTAAAGCGAAGGCTTACGCTATTTGCGAACTCCGAGCATGCCTTTTGCGTACTTTTATTTAGATCACAACTGTAGCCCGCGTTCGCCAAAGCACAAACTCCGTTTTGATGTTCTCGTGTAGAGAATTAAGTGAAATAAACAGAAACGTGAGCTTTGCAAACGTTTGAACGCATCGCCGAAAGTCGTCGAATAAAGTTTTTATATTAATTCAATCACGAGTTTACTTTTCACTCGCGCTTAAACACATTTCGCGGTAGCGACTGCGGTTGTAAAACATTACCGGGTATACGATTATTTTGCAAGGACTGAAACTAAATGCACTTTTAGTATTAAATTCTGTTTAGCGTACTTCAAAACATACAGAATCGTTAATTTTGACGTATTTTGTAGCCGTACAAAAAGTTTTTACCGAAAATATTATGTACCCAAGTAACACACTTAGCTACGTCACAAACGGTCAATTAAATTGAAAAAAAAGTATCAACAAAAAATTAACCGTATACAATTAACAGTGATAATTGCATACCTGTATAAACAGGCCGGAACTTTTTCAGCAACCCTGGCTCTACGACGACAAGTCCGACATCGAGAGGGTGCTGGAGGTGCTGGACGACCTGATGGAGAAGCTGATGGCGTGCGCGGCGCGCGACCGACAGATACGCGACTGGCAGAAACTTTTCAAGGTAAGCGAAACTCTCCCAGGTACTTCGACAGTCGAGAGGAGGTGAGCGTAGTAGATCCGACCGAGTTCTACGAGCTCCGAGCGACGAGTGCCTATTGTAGCTCCGTAGCGGGCAGAGGGTATTGTGGCTCCGGCTAACCGACTACAGGCCGCCGTCGCGCATGCACAAACTATCCGCGCAGGAAAGCGGCAACTGTATTACAGAATTATGAATAATGACAATGCAATAGCAGTTATTGTTGATACTAAATGAACTTAATCCTTTTCATCCCCATGCCCACGCTTACCTGGTCGCCGGTCGCCGGTTTGTACCTCAGATTCGATGCCCTACTGTTTACAAACATTGTCCACCGACTTGCCTGAATGTCGCACGAAATATCTAACACCGTGGCCTATATACATAACACTTACACATGATAAAAGTATATAATAATAACTTGAGTATTGTACCAAACTGACAAGCGAGACATGAAGTAGGTTGCAGTCATTACATAAATGCGACCGGAAGGTGACTATAGGTAATGAATTATCATCATGACTTATCATGACTTTGGCAGACATGCAGTGTCCTTTAACACAGGATACGTTATTACAGACACTTCGTAGGTGAACACCTACTATGTACACGACGTTGCGTGTACGAATTTAGGACCGCTGAGATGCACCGACGCATTAATTTGGCGTTAATTTCCCCCGTAATGAAGTTCTGGCTTTGAAACCCCTGCACCTCGACGGAATTTCATTATAGTTAGTCAATCGTGTCTCCCTTTGACATTGTTGCAATTTTAGTTTCTTTTCCAGAAAAACAGGTTTATAATTTTCTAACTCGTGACACGTTTTTAATTATTACTCGC
>DWPV01005360.1:0-12529 GCA_018251915.1 Urbanus proteus proteus
AGTCGCTGATTAAAAGACAAACACAGGTTCGCGCGTCTGAAGTATGGAGCGGGCATATCTACGGTATGTATCTATGGGCTATAACCATATTTTGGTTATCAAGTCACATATTTTACAGTCAATAATTAGGTAATTACAACGCGACACTATCTCATAAACGATATTATAGACCGGCGCATGCCCGAGCCATAGCTTTCAGATCCGACGCAACGAAAAACCAATTTAAATAAATTTCAAAGAGGCATTTATGAGAAAACCCCGTAGCGCGAGATTACATCCAATCTAATTCGAACCGTCTGTTGTTGTGAAAAGGTGTATATTATTAAAACAATAAATAACCTGCGCCTGAGTCATTCTCGTTAGACAAGCAACACACATCAACATCTGTCAGGTAACTACTGATGTTTGTTTATAGAAAATTACACCTAGAACAAACAATGATATGTTGCATAATTCAATGTGAAACTGTGGCGCGTAAGACCTTTTCTGTACGACGATTTTATCTTGTTAGTAAGCTTATTGTTAACCGCGTGTCGCTCCGTCCTTGTCTACCGCGTACAAATGCTCGGACCAGATAGTGCTATCTCATTCACATCGTTATGGCAAGGTCGGCTCGTTAAAAGCTCTTAACGAGAGTCGAAGGAAAAGCACAAGCGGTACAGAGGCTTCCAAAGTGTAATCTTATCAATAATTACACGACGGGTGTAATGTTGAGAGGCAACATTTATTTTATCTATTTACATTCATTCATTATTTGAATTCTATAATCAATATTTAAAATTTAATAAGTGTATGTTTTTATTAACGTCATTTGCTTATTTCTATGATGAGATTGTGTTTGTAAAATATGTTTTTATAGAAATTTGCCTACCTGTCTATTTTTTCCACCACATTAAAAAGAACTCATTTGAATAATCATCATTATTTTGTAAAAGAGTAAATTAGTGTACAAACCCGATCCACTAGTGTCTCACATAGTACAACAGCAATTTTTGTAAATTACCAAAACATTAAGAAGGTTTTATTTTAAATTACAATACAAAAATGCCAAAGAGGCAAAAACCCGAATATTTGTTTTTCTTTCGGCACATTTTAACTGTTATTACATTAATGACATTCTTGTTTACAATGTGTCAAAGTAATTATGTAGATGAAAATAAAAAGATGAGCAAAAACTTTGTGAGCCTATGGCGAAGGCTTCCGAGGTATGTCCAGCGCGTGTCCCCTTCACACCTGTAGCGTGGGCGTATTCCCGTCTCTCTCACACAGTAATACCATCTCACTCACCTACAGTCACCATTCCGATACGGCTTTTGGGATAATCGACTGGGAAATTAACGCTCCGTATCAAACCGGATTCATAAAAATTAGCGAGGAATCTTTAAAACATAATATATTTAATATCGTAACAGATTAAAAAGATAAAAAATATTGCGCGTAAAATTGAAACCGGTACACTTTGTAATGTTTTTAAGTGTTTTTGTACATTATTATAAAGTGCACAATAATTGGTTTTATGTTAAGTTTATGTTATTGTTAAGTAAAGGTAACTGTACATTTCGTAATATGTAGAATGCTATAGGAGGTTAACTGTTTTAAGCTTAGTTTGTATATTATGAAATGTACATTTTACTTTTTATAAAAGTATTTTAAATACATTTTTATTACAAAGGCCAAATAGCTGGCTTGAATAAAAGTGGTTTCGAAAAATATACTTATTTTTAAAACACGTGTTTATATGGCGCTGCAATTGTATTGCTGATGTGATTGCAGAAATCCTTTTCAAATTAAATTTTACTGGCCATAATTCGAAAACCTTTGATCCTGAAATAAAATAAAAAAGCATGGGTATCAATTGCGTACTTGTTTATTATCATGGAGGCAACGCTCCCGCGTCGGTCCCGAACAAAAATAAGCAGTAAAAGAAAAAAATGGTATTTCTGTGGAAAAACGACTCGTCCGATCGCCTCGTTATTTCAATCGATTCTCGATATAAATTGTATCGGTTTACATCATGTAGGTGGACAATATTTGGAATCATAGATAGTGAAGAGTAAAGATCTACTATAGGTACTAACTAAATAAAATACATAGAGTGCGGTATTAGTTTTCGCAATAACGGTTTGTTGAATGTTATTTAAGTGAAATCCTGTTTATTTATTATTAAACCAAAGAGTTCCTACTTGTGGAAAGACAATAACGGCTTATTAGTAAATTAGAAATATTCTGTTATCTACATTTGTTACATATAATACTTAATATTAATTAACGACACTAGTTCTATCCTAACAATTGCTTAAAACTATACTTATTTAGCTATGCATTGTAACGTTGAATTAATATTATTAATAATAAACATTCGGTACGCACAACTCTGTAAAAATATTTCATATTATAATCATGTTGTATTGATTGTTATGCGATAACGCTATAACACACACAACAAACAACATCTTAATGACTTATAAAACGGCTTTTATAAATTTATTGCGATCCATAGTTGCCCAATTTGACGTGTACAGTCAATTATATAAAAAATGCACCTACGCAGTCAGTCAATAAACTCATATATTCTATGTAATGTTTCGTTTGGCGCGTTCACCCGTCAAATGTTAATCATTGTATGTTCTCAAATCAAAATGATTTATACAATCACAGACTATTTTTATCTATGATATTACAAGTTTGGCGCCTACGCAGTTTTGATGCTATTATCTGACACCTAATTAAAATGTCTGAAATTCACTCAAATAACAGCTGTCGGTCTAACATGCATCAAATTTCAGATTTAATTCCAAAAAAAGTAACTAATATTGGAAGAATTCGAATCCAAAATAAGCAGATATTATTAACTATACTTCACTTATTTAGTGATACAATTATGCTTTATTACCTATACTATAACCATTTGTCAAGTAAAAACACTACCAAATTAATTTACTTATCAAATTTTATAGATAATTTAAATTATACACAAATAGTCTCCACTTTTTCAGGCACAATCGTATATTTAATAATTTTGATAGAGTGCGCATGCGCAAGTACATAATTTCGAAAAGCTCTTTGAAAGTACTCACGCTCAATAGATTTTGATGGACCCAGCTGAGTCATGCTCCAACGAGAATATTGACTGTCATTCAAGTGAATAAAAAACCTAAATCTAGTTGTAGATTGTGACCGACGGTTCGTGTAGGTAAAGCGCTGTCACTCAATTTCTTAACGAGATGAGATCACTGATCTTTTTTTAAATAAAGTATTTTTTATTTTTAAATCAGGCCAGCTATAATATACCGTCTAGCAAAATTAACAAATTTATGGCGCCTACTGTTTTGTTCTATTATCTATGTCAATGCCTATATCACATTTTTGGCGCTCCTTGGAGTGACACGACTTCTTTGAAAATCCTTTTCTGTCAGGTACATCTACATTCAGCTAATATTAACAGCAGCTAGAAATATTTATAGCTTGTACGTTATATAAAGAAACATTTTAATGTGGTAGATCGATGTAGATTTCAGTGATAAAACAATATTACTTATAAATTTTTAGCTTATCTCATGTGTAATTATGAGTTATGATGTAGATACATGTCTGTGGTTTTAAATGTTGTGTTATGTAAATTATGTTTCCCCTATTGTGTAGTCACTGCAGTCTAGACTCAGCTACATCATCACATATGTTCGTGTGAAGCTTTCCATCGCAATCCATCTTTGGGTTGGCGTCTGTCCGCCGTATTAATTTTTATGTAAAAGTATCATTGATTTCTTAATTTCTATTTACTTTTAGAGTTGTATAAATAACTTCAAGTACTATTTTACTTACCTGTTATTGCATAAGTTATTTCTACTTTGTATTAAAGCGTATTGACATCGGATAGATGGATGAATTGAATAAATGGAAATTGTCTGTCGTCCTTCATTACGGAGGCATCTTACGACATCCGACATAAGACATCCCTGTCTGTTGAACGGAGGGAAATATCTCCAATCAGTAGTCCAAGAACACGGGACCTTATGTAAATAGTACTAGTTTGTATGCGCTAAGCTTCTTGTTGCTCAATTATGTAAATTAGCACGTTAGTACATGAATTGCAAATGCATATTATGTCTGAAGTAAAAGTAATTAAGATTCACACAAATGTCTAATATTAAGTAAGTGTACAAATAAATATAAGGATTCACTTTAACATTACTCTTTATTATCTTTCGGATCGCCGCCGTTACAGTCCAATACCCAATTTTCCCAACAGTGTTGCCAACCCTATTAACCACAAATAATCAGAAGTTCCCCTTACAACAGTAGGTAAATCTTTTCTTGAAAATATTACAAGATCGACATTAATAACAAAAACCGCGTAGAAAGTACCAGTTTTCTTGGGAAGATCATTTAAAAATTCCACAATGAATTCACTTCCTTACTATCGACAAAGAAAAGTAGGTATTATTTTGACCCAAATTAATTGAAACTAACATTCTTTATACAAATTTAACCATGACTAAGATCAATAACCAATCATTGCCAACACATTCACCATATCTATGGTAGGTAAAGGTCAAAAGCCACGGATAAAATCTTCGCTTTAGTGCAATGCATATTGGAATTTTCTTAAACAGCAGTGTCGCGCTATCTCTTGGCATATCTTGAGATGAAAGTAGCTAAGGAACGTAGCGGAAAATGAGAAATACGAAATACAGAGACACACGCAAACACGAAATATAGGTAGTTGTCTATTCTACTTGACTACTCATCAACAATATATTTCCCAATTGATGTAGAATAATGTAGACCTTTGTAGATGATTGTAGAAATATGTAGAGTATTATGATTTTCCGACTGATTTTCCACTCACTCTTCCTCGTGTCATGGATATGCATTACTAATATTTATCACGAGCGTTTGCGATTGATTTCAGTTATGTCTAAAACCTACAGACATCCTTTCTCAAGTTCTGGCCTGTGTCTTTAATAAGTAGATGCCTACACAGAGAAATGCTACTCTCTAACGGGTACTACCCAATGATTAGACAAACAAAGTTATGACGCCCGGTCCATAAAATATAATGAAGTAGTTATTTGACGGACAAATTAAAAATAATCGTCGTAACCAAACCGATAGAAAATCTCATACATAATCAACCTATCGAGCATGCCTCGCAATTATGAATTAAGGTATCTGTATCGAAAAACTCGTTCAGTCAATAAATTATGCAGTTTGCTTATTTCACGTTAACGAGAAATTATCCCTCACTGTTTCTTGTGGGGCGTATTGGCAATTTGCCATCGTAAAATAAACTCAATCAACCGAACGCCTCGCCATAAAAGACAGGTCGTGTCGGTTCTCTAACGAGCCATACGACTGGTTCCCTATGAAGCCACCTTTATGAGCTATATAACCGTATAAGCAACATTTCTCGGTAGCCCGCCCGATCAATATGTATCAGTTCAAAGAAAAATTGTTGGCGGGAGAAATGTAATTAGTTACAGTATAAGAAATGGCCGCGGAAACAAACGGATATTTCGATTGTATTAAAACATGTTATACTGTTTTAGAAGAAATTACGTTTACAAAAATTATAAATGTAGTATATCATTAATTAAAGCTCTTCTTGAGCTTGAACACAACATAATTTCTCCCTGAAACGGCCATATAAATCATACCTATGCTATTTATTATCTATTACTTAGAAGGAACAGAATTAACCACGACTGGTAGTTAAAATTAAACAAGACGCGCCTAGTCATTTTAATTTCTCATCAATTCCAATATAGTGCCTACCTTGTTAACCATAAGATATAAAATCCAAGGCAAATGCTGCTACGAAATATTACTTGTCCTTATTTGTTCCCAGTAGGTAATACATGTAGGCAGCTCATTTATTTTCCTTTACGAAAACATCAATCATACGTGATCGCAGCAAGATGATCGAATATCCATTCCATCATATACAAACGTGACCAACTTGGTAAGGTCTCTGGATAAACACGGCATGTTACTGCGAGCGTCTGTTCGCAGAACAATACAGGAGCAAAGCCAGATCTTAGAATAATGGTCGATAAAATATGGTTGTGCGTTCGACTTAACTGCTTCCATATTTAGCCACCTGCTGTGAACTCGTTCGCCATTTTTGGCGTTCGTTAAAGGTGCAGTTCAAAGGTTTTCATTGCCCGCGATCATATGTGTTAGCGGTCCAATGCTGTATTGAAAGATCATAAATTAAAATACAATAGGCGCTTATAACATGCGACCAAAAAGCTGCATGAAATCCATTTATTTATAGTTGTCATAATAAAAATTCGGGTCTAAATCGATCAAAGCAAGCAACTTCCTTGAATGCGCTACGATTACACAGTCATAAACCTCATTTTGGTGACTTCCGGCAATATTGCTGCTATAAAACTACGACAGTTCAGTTTAAATTTAAATATAGGAACATTTTGACTTCCAGATTACATTTAAAATCAGCACATTAATACACTGATCTCTGTCAAAGAGGGATAACAGAAATAGTGCATCCTGTGACGATGCGCGTGCGCAGCCGTCGCGGGACGTACACGAATCGGACGGATAATCGATTTTACGAGCTCCCGAAATAAACCGCGTCCCTTCGGCACATGCATCACCGGCGCGGACGCAATCTGCACCCGACTTTTATGTTGAATCGCCTCGTTATAAACTTTGTAACTCATAACATCGTCAAACCAGCTTACAGATTCAGAGAAATATTAAATGGAGGAAATAAAAACCTATTGCCCATCGTCACTGTAAATATTATTTTACTATCCATTAGCTATTTTCGAACGGCTCGCTTTAAACGTTCTTCAAAGCGAATTTATGAGTGAATTAGAGTTATTGAATGGTTTTAGGTCGCGATGAAAACTTTACAGCCAATCTGCAAATTTAAGTATACTTAGAACCCAACATAGCTTATTTCGGGAAGTATTCGTTTAGTTTTACGAGGTAAAACAAGCAATAACCGTAAACTAAACGGAAAAGCTCAAATGGGGTCAAAATCGTTATAGATATTACGGAAATGAGGACCTTAGGATAGCAGGGATAACAAGTTTTTCGAAACGTATTGGTTCGGAATAGCGTCCGAGGCAATAAATAGTCGGAGTCGTTCGCCTAAATAGCACAGTGGGTGTTGGGTTTTATTGTTACGAGCGCCATAACGACGGTTCTTTATACTTTCGACTCTACAATGGTCCTCCGATTACGTTCCCTACTCTACAAGATTACCTATTTAATAGAATCGGGTCTTACTATGACGTTAGACTGTTTAAATAAAAAATACGTAGATAGGTACGTAAAACTAATTTCAATTAGCTTATTTATTTATAGGTATTTAATGTATTCATAGGATAGATATGATAAGTAAATATAGGTACGTGCTGTGTGTTGCTTGATGAACACGAACACGAGTTGCTTGATGAACTATCCAAGGTATAGGTACTACTCTTTTTAAACTCGAACGCATCTATAACTGTAATAAGACCATGTTTTAATGCTTAAAAAGTATTTAATACCTAAACCCTAAGCTCGTTTATCAAAGCACAAAATGACATTTAAAACCAGTATTAAATTAGACAAGTCATAAATAAAACGATGTCATAAAGAAGTTACCGGACGGGGAGACATAATACATCGCGGTGATACAATCACAGCGGGCAGAAAACTAGGAGCTATAAAACTTGTAAATAAAATTATATTGGGCCGAACATTACCCGTGGTATATGACGCGAATCCTTAGTAAATTATCTCGGCTGTAAAACTGAAACGCCGTTGTGTGCAACAACTGAGACGACTACCTACGTAGGGATGTCATGTTGACGTTTACGATGGCGGACACATTTGAAATAAGAATATGACGGTAATGGCCGCGTGTGTGGTCTTGTAAACCAGCCAGCAAAAGCCTATTGCATTTTTTATGATAATGAATAAATAGGCGTCTCGTATAACGTAAACATATTGTATGAATCTTGAATAATTAAAATAAAACAGTAGGCACTTAGGTACTTATGTAACTAGGTAGGTGCTTAAACTTTTCACTTTTTATTTTGTCATGGTACAAAAGCTTTTATTAAATTACATTTTTTTGTTCATGGCCACATAAAATATAAGATACAGTTAGGCATTGAGATAAATGACACTCACAGATGATCACCAAATAACATAGTCCATTACGTCGAAATTTGTTCAATTCTCAAGCCATAATTTTATAGCGTGAAACCGATCGTTCCCAACGAGATAACGTTATCGTTTAATGGCCACTTGAGGCACGACACGACGCCACATAAAAAGTAAAAAGAAAACTTAAAAGCGCCAGTCCGTTCGCGCCTCGGTCGTAATAACATTTGCATTTCCTTGAGATTGCACATCGCTAATGCACGAGGAATCTTGCATTCACTCAATGGCTCCTTAACGCAGCTTTCATTGGGTTGTAAACTGAACTCACTGGAATTGAACGCCATTCGCTTAAAAGCATGCCTTGCGAAGTTGCGTTATATTAGGATTTGTTCGAATGTTAAAGGTCGTTGCACTGTCGTTTGGTTTTTAAGATAATGTTGCTTTATAAAAATATCTCGCCTTATAAGTAACCGTACTTACATATATTAATCTATATCAAAGTGCACTGCCATTCAGAACTCTTGCCATTGACTAAATACCATCTTGCATTAGTATCCCGTATTATAATAATCAAATAAAACTTATGTAAAGTCACGCCTACGAATATATTGTCTCTTTAAGTAGGCTTTTACCAGCCAATCAAGAGCCAATCGGCGTTTAAGCGTGTCAGAGTTGTGAATGTTTGAATATGCACGTACGAGTACCTACGTAGTATGAATGTAAATTAGAAGTCAATATGATACCTACATTACCTACTTACCTTATTCATAACTCGACGAAGCTCATCACATACGCAGCGGGCTCCAAGTTCGATATTTGCTCAGCCAAATCGCTGAATTAATTTATGAGCTTGTGTCTGGGTCTGAGTATGTACTTACTGTACTTACTCATCTTTGCAGGACTGTATGAGGACATAAGTGTAGAAAGCTTTATTAATTACCTATATCATTATCACACCACCGACAAATACGAGTCTGTAATTGTAAAATGTTTGTTTTAAGAATCTCACATTCTCTATACAAACCGGGCGGGTTCAAATAACGAGAGCCTAATTATCACAATGCAAATCGTACAAACATTAGTAAAATGTTAGTTAGCCAACATGTGTTGGCGTCGGAGGCCGGATCAAACATACGAGCGGACGAACAAACACGAGTGTTTGTACTATCGCCACTTTCGGCACTGTTCAAACAGGACTGTTTGCTCAAGTGCTAGTGACACGCCACTGCGGAGAGCTTAACCAACATGAGTTGACCTAAAAGAATCCCTTAAGACACCCATTTATCACCAACAAAACTCAAAGCGGTGGGTCTTAATACGCTGGCGTCGGTTTAAAACAAGGCAACACCTTTTCTCATTCGTGCTGGGATGGATTTACCTGTCAGAGGTTTTATCGAGCTAAGTAAGGGTTGACAAAGACTATAATTTACTCGACGGATCAACCAGCTCGCTCGCAATGGTTAATTATAAAAACCTACCATATTACAAGTTCACACTGTGATAAAAATAGTGGTTGGGTGGCAAATGCAACAGATAAAACAAAAGATAGACTTATGGAGTACCATGCGCTATTAAGTAGTACCAAGGTGCCGTGAATAATAAAAATAGAGTAATATCAAATACCTATAAGATGTAGAAGAATCTAACAGAGCGGAAAACATTTGGGTATTGTAAATCAGAACACAGGGATGTTGTACATTGATTCATACCCGGTACTAGTACCGGGTATATTGGTAGTATCTATACTTACATATACATATTACCTACCCTTAAACTCAAAAAGGCAGAAATATGAATAAAAATGTAATGGTAGAGTCGTCCAAATTTTATATATTTAGTGATGTTATAAAATTTTCCTAAACAAACAAATGTAAACTAAACGTAGGTATATTAATGAAACGATTGCATCTACAAAATACCACTGTAGGTATTATCTGAGGCCATCGGAATGTTGAACAATGGGAGCATTCATACAAATATGAACGCCTTATGTTTGCGTCCGTCATAAGATACTGCCGTTACTAATAATTAATTTATTCAGAGAAGTCATCATGCAAATAGTGAAATTAGACATTATTGTAATCATCGACTGTGTGTCTATTATCAATAAAACTACTCCTACACCTCTTCATGTGTATTGTAGGTAGTATTTAAATCTATATATCCATTACTCATTTAAGGCAGAAATAAGGTCCACTGCTGGACATAAACCTTCCCCTAAGGAGGGTTTTTGCCAATAATCATGATAGATGCCATGCGTGTTATAATGACCGCAGTTTGTGCTAATGTTATACAGAAAGATGCCACTGCCTATCTCCTGGCTTCTGCCTAATACGACATCCATTGGAAGAAAGCGAGTATTTAATAAAATACGTATAGTAGTTACATTAATGTATCTGTATGATACACCTAACTATGTAGGTACATAAAATGTTAAATTACACATTAATGATTAATTTTTTGTTTGAATTTATTACTGAAGTAAAAACATTAGTTTTGCTTAATAATTCTGTATAATTAAGTTAGACAAAAAGATATTACATATTTATAATTAACGAACATTGCCTTGTTTTGCCCGTCTGTTTTGAAATGTGTATTTATTCCATAATGAGTTCTAAATATAGAGAAAAATGTATTTTTATGGAATATGCCTATATGTATTCACTTTATAAAATAATGAAATGTTGTTTCGCGTACAAATTTGAAATTACGATTTTGTGATATTATCTGTAAGTAAAAACAATATAATAATTACCAAGGAGTGTAAACAAGTTTCATATGAGGACTATAAGAAGGATCGATCCTCATAATTTTCACAAGTTCACCTGCCAGCCAGCTACGCACAGCTGATCATTATACTAGCATTTCGACGCGAAATACCTCCGTATTGACAGTATAATTACATTAATTACATTGGATCTTTAGAAAACCAAGTGTGTAACGGCCTGTTAAATATTAAAAGATCGAATTAGCTTGCATGCATAAAATCTTGCTATAAAAATGATGAAAAAATATGTAATTAACAGTTCATTCGCCATTAATATGTTAACAGATGATTGTGTGTGTAATTGAAAATGATCATGGAAATATTTCATGATGTATTTCTCTACAAAGACATATTGATAGACATTTTTTAAACTAGGCTAGCAAAGTAAACTTTGGATAGAACTTCAGCCGAAGTAGATTTCACTATTTCCAAATATCCATTAATTCGAAAAAACGTCAACATTTCCTTCCATATCAAATAATTATATTTTTCTTTGTTTATTTATAACTAAAATGAGTTATTTCCATTTCAGGTGGGTGGTAGTAGCAGGAGCGTGGCGAGCGAGCGTCCTCCGGCCGCCTTCCAATCCCGGCACGGCGCGGAACGACAGGCATTCCTCGCTGCTCCAGCTGGCAGCGTGGGGCGTGCCAGCCGCGCTCGCCGCCGCCGTGCTCGTCACCAGGGATGTGGATGCTGACGAACTTACTGGTAAATAACTAATGTTCACATCACTAGTAGGGAAGCGGTCGATGTCCCAGCTCTACTTAACTATATTTCGCGCGCTTTTGTCAAGTAAAGAAAAAGCCGTGATTCCTATTATTTAATTTTAATCCTTTTAAAATAACACCTTTTAAAACAAAATTGATATTATTAACCTCTGTGGATGAAATAAGCAGTGCGACCGGCTATTTCTTGAATCGTACTTAAACTTGGATAAGATCGGCAGGAAACAATTAAACATTTTACTGATCACTTTAATTCATGTAACTCTATGAAATGTAATAAAATAATCACATAGTAAAATGTAATTAAATCCAACTATTAAAATACGTGTACGTCTACACTTGAGACAATTACGTCTATTCATTTAATATACAAGTCTTTCATATTATTATTTCTTTCATTTGAAATTAGTATGGCGATATAATTAAGGCAAAGGTGCAATGAAGTCCCATGAAGTTTTATTGCTTATAAAGTATTTATGTTATTTAAATCCTTTTATACAGTTCATAATTTAATCGATTAAATGAATTAATCATTTGAATGGTTTTTATGCCAGATGTTACATACTTAACTAGGTTACCATTTACAATAAAATTTACAATACGGAGTGTACATTTTCAATTTAAATTTTAAATGTTGCACCTTTACTTTCAATACGTACATAAATACTTTTGTGAATATGTATTTTCGTACTTATATGTATAGATGTTATTAACAAGTAAACGATTCGACATACGTAGTTTAAACAAGTAATAATACCTACTGATAATATAATTAATTTCTAATAAGTATATCACCTAAAAATCAGATTTGTGTACCGGGGATTTGAACCTGTGACTTCAAGCTTGACAGACTGAATTTCAACCTTTATTATTCTTTCACCGTACTTCAGTAAGGTTTGTCTGAAAAGTAATC
>DWPV01005361.1:0-12529 GCA_018251915.1 Urbanus proteus proteus
CGAGGGTCCTGGGTTCGATTCCCAGCGAGGCGGAAATTTGAATGATGAGTTTAAATTTCCGCTCTTGGTCTGGGTGTATCCTTGTCTTGTGTGTTGTCAATGGCACCCATGACACAGGCAATTCTAGTGTGGGGCTATGAGTGTGAAGCGTTATTTTTATTTTATAGTGGTTTTGTGTTTGTTTCGTGGACTTACAGATTGGACAAGTGAATTACTCGTGTGTATGTATATTAAGCGGCAATTACTTTTACATTCTTAAATTCCAATGAAGTTTAATTAATTCTAATAACAAATTATTAAGTTTCTCAATAATGTCTGAGGATGCTCTAGTCTAGTTGTATAACGCAGTCCCCGCTACCTTTGTCTTTCTGTGCAAACGCGATGAATTCAAAAACAACTGTTTCATTAAGTTTTGGTGTAATTTGGTTAAAATATGGCGATAAATTCGATTAAAATAACCTAGCCGTACCTTTAACCTAACAAACTACGACAGTGAGACAAAAAATGCGAACGTATATTTTATGATGTCCGTTCAAAATGTGGATGGTTTGCTAGTATTAAACAAACCCTTGTCACAAAAACGCTTTACATTTCAAAACTTATAAATTTGTGTGGCATTTCTATACGACATACGGTCTATGGCGGATACAGATCCATATTTGATAAGGCAAGTGCTTTTAGATATTCATGCAGGACCGCGATTGAGAAATAATTCCCTCGGGCACTCGTTGGTCGTGCCTTGTGCCGACCAGGAATGTGCAGGCGGTATAAAAACTATAGTGGATATTCCTTTCGCTGCATCTCTTTTTATGTTTTGCTATTGGATTGGACTCAGGGTTACTTGATGGATTGCAGTCGGTGTACACCCTGGATATATTTTATATGATGGAAGTAACAAATGAGCATGCAGTCCACCTGATGGTAAGTGGTCACTGTCGTCTTTAGACACCTGTGAGCAACCAGGTAAGATCTCAGTCCTACCTGAGGTCAGCCAAGAATGCGTTGCTACCTAAGGACTAAGAACGCCTCCGATAAGTATGTTTCACTTACTACATCCTTCAAACGAAACTCAGCAGCGCTTAACATTGCTTTTATTTGGCATTAACAGGTGGCGGTTGTGCCGCCGGAGTCAAACCACAAATGGCTTTACCATCTCTAAAAATCTTTTTGTTCCAATTGGATAATTAGATAAGTGTATTTTAGGGTGATAGAGTCCTTCGTGGGTCGACGTTGATAACACCGCTGCATCTACCCCATGTCATCAGTATCATACGCTACTGTTTTGAAGGTTAGGGTAACAAAAAGGCATATATCGCCGTATGATTTATTCTGCAGGGATAGTGACGCATCCGTGGGGACAGATGTTCATCATCAGGTGGACTGATGCTGATGCTTTAGTGAAATCAGCGTGAGGAAATATGCACGCCTGAGAATTTTGAAAAAAGTTCCTATCAATTCGCACTTGGCCCACGCAGTGGACTGTGGCCTACACCTCTCTCACTCTGAGAGGAGACCCGTGCCCAGAAGTGGAACAATAATTAGTCGATGATGATGGCCAATAACATTCAACGGACCTGTTAAGTAAGTAAGTGAGAGTAATTTGGCGCAAGTTGATAGCACATTTACGAGGTAATAAACTACAAATATTCAAATTCATGTTTGTAATTACTCAATCAACTAACATAATGTCGAGTGGTACTTGTAATGATTGCAAGAGGGTAATAATTTACTTAAAGAAATCTGACTGATACTTTCAAAGATTAACCCATCTATGTATGTAGGTATAGAAATAAATAAAATTGAAGTGTCTGTTTGTGATTCCAAAATAACATTTTTTACTCAATGCATACACGAAAGAATACACGATACCAATAACGAAAATGCAATTTAAAAAAATTGACTGTCTGTCGGTCTGTTTGTCTGGTTGTTTGGCTGAGGTAATCTACTAAGCTACTGGACCTATTTTGACGGGACTTTCACTGGAGGATATCTGAAGTCTAAGGCGTAATATAAACTACTTTAATTTTTGAAAAATCTATTAGTGATCCACGCGCCTTCGTGGGAGAGCGGGATGCCATTTATGTTTAAATATGTGTTATTTTTACTTTTTAAACGCGGGTGAAACCGCGTGGATCTGCTAGTTAAAAGTAGATATATAATATCTTGTATTTTATAATGATGTATAGTAGAATACATACATATTAAGATACACATTCGCGGTCTATATTTTTTTTCTTACGTCGAATTACCTACGTATGCAGATGAAATCGCGTGTGTCAGCTAAACCCATTGAGTATCATGCCCACTCTTCTCACTTGCAGTCGCATTCCAATCCGGAGGTAGACAATAAAAGTTGTAATTGACAATTTGGTCTATACAAAAAAAAGAACATTTCATTTCGTCTTTGTCAATCCATTACTGTCCTACAGCGGGACACGGGTTTCCTCACTTGACGAATTGATAGACTACGCACATAAAACCTTTTTAACAGTATTTATACCGACCTAGTACTCAGTCGAATCCATTTCCCGTTTGATATACCTAATGTAGTGTCTGAATTCGATCTACCTGAGGTCAGTCACATACGCTGTCCCTAAGGGTTAAGGGATGATTTATGGACCGGTCCGGGCGATGCTACGACGGGCGAGGCGAGGTTAGCAATGTTACGACCATGAAGTAATACATAGGTAGAGCGTCCGCGAACCTTGGACGAATGGACGTGCCTCGGTCAGCCAACGACATAGTTCGCCCTCGTCTTGAAATATTGTATCCAACTTTAGTTTATTAAATTGTTTAAAATTCCAAGATAAAAAAATCAAATATGATAAAATTGAAATGTTTACTTATATTTTTTATATTGATTGAAGTTGCAAATGAGCATGCAGTCCACCTGATCGTAAGTAGCCACTGTCGCCCATGGACATCTATAATCAACCCCAGATAAGATCAAGGTCCTACCTGAGTTTGACCACAGCGTTGCTACCTCTGAGGACTGAACTGGAACACCTCGGATAAGTATATCTCCCTAACCACAATCTTTCCACCCTAAAACACAATCACATAATCATTAGGTATACGTAATTATATTTCCAATTCATAGTAAACAAATTACCTTATTGTTAGTATGTATTAGCTGTTTATTTGTAAACCCCCCTTAAGTCCTATTGCTGGGCTTGCACTGTATTTGGGGAATTAGGAGTTCAGGTAAAATTTACTCAAGTGCACTTCACAAGGTGTTGTTATTTAATCCTCAGAGGTGGCACCGTATTTACCCTACGATTTAACCAAGAACCATAACCAAATTGAGGTTGATATCAGATGACTACCAAGGACACTAGATTGCGTGCACGTTTACTACTTCAGTAAAAACGGAATATTATTTAGTACACAAGTGCCTTCATGAAGTCATCAGCTATTTATAAAGAGGAATGACGTCAATCGCATGAAAGTTCTACCGATACGAGTGAAAGATTACTTCTGTGATCAAAACTGACACTATCAAACGATCGTGTTTTGAAATTGTCGACAAGTGTAATCATTATGTAGATAAGTCAAGCCAAAATATTATGAAGAAATTCTACGAAAGTCTAATTTTTCAAAACAACCTACATTTTAAATTAGTGTTAATTCATCATTCTGGGATGTAAAAATCATATTTACTTATATTATCTAAGTCCCTTCCATTTAAGAAGCTGGTATAAAAAATCTCCCAAACTTTCCTTTTACTTCATGTTATCAAATCGATCCAACTACATATTTTAAAGTTTGATCATCCACTGTCGTTAACATTTTATACTAGATTCCTATTACGTACTACTGGGTACGAAATATCGGAAACATCATAAGTATTTTAAAGAATTTCATACCCGAAATCTATATTCACCACATCATACATCAAAGAAAGTTAAAATGTAAATTCAAATATAATATCCCTTATTTACAACATGCCTTTATTAAATAATATAAATTTTCAAGCTTTGGTTTTGAATTTAAAACTTGGAAATTTGAATGATGTCACTAAAATTGTCCTAATTCTTTATCAAATAGTAAACTATCATTTTCACTGGTTATTACAATTGACATTATTTCATTGTTCATATCATTTATACCTATTCGATAGCTAGCGTTGGCAATGGCGGCGTGACAACCTGGTTACGATTATCTCACATTATACAACGCAGACATAATGTCGCCGGCTAAATAAAGATCTTACGTGGCTTTTACTGGCGTATCGTGTTCGACCAGCTTATTGTCTTCAGAATTAGGATCAATTTCCTTTGCATTTACATATTCCAAACACAGCAAAAGTACTCTTGCATTTTTGTTACTCTTATTTTAAACGCATTAAGATCTGTTTTGCTATCTTCAAGCGCAAATACAGGTAAGAAAACATACGTGAATGTATTATCTTCTTACAAATATACATTTGCAACTCCATTAGCTCTTAGCGCTAATATAATAAGGCTGACAGTAATTGTGTTGGAAGTAACTGACTCCAAATGCACTTTGAATGCAACACGTGATATATCTACAGCAACCCTTATCGCTCACGTAATAAGAGTCATGTTGGAAAAAATGCAAGATAAGTATTAGTTATCGTGTATTAACGTTATTGCTACGTCAATCTTGTTTTTGTTTTTGATCATAAGTAGGTAATATTAGCTAGATTTCTTTACTTCTAGCAAATTATACTAATGTACGAGAAATATACTAATTCAATTAGCTTCTAGGTTATAAAATTGTTAAAGCAATCGAGTTGTTTTTGTCTTCCAAGGTTACTGATAAACATTTGTGTCGGAATTGTACCCTATTAGCTTATTTCTATATCTAACTGAAAACAAGGTGGTAAATAAGTCTACGTATTAAAAAAAATGATATTCATAGATTACATATTACTACTGCTTAAAATACACAGCGAAATATTTTTTCTATTATTTTTGTCATTGAGCACAAATAAACCTAGCTTTTTGAAACTACGCAAGCAACTATAAAAATCTAGGATTTAAAATTCTAGTGCTCAAATTTGAAATATCTAGGTTGAGGAAGTAGCATTCATCATGAGGTAAAAAAGTAGGATTTTTATTTTTTGGATTATTTGGAAGGAAGTTGTTATCATCAGTACACCATATATTTTGCTAAGTTGTCTTAGTTGGTATCAACACAGCGGCTTCCATACCGCCGTTATATCACTGACACTTTAAAATCTAGATTTTCCAAATTCTATATAAATGTGTATGACTTTGACGTATTTAACATTTTTTACTTCCGCTTAAACTTATTTTTCTAATGAAGCATTTATTTCGAGGTTCCTACTGCAATACATACTAATACCTACTACTCTACTCGTATTTGTTTAAATATTATATGACTAGTAGATAAAACCATCATTATCTCTCAAAAAGACCTCTCAAAAAAATAAAGAAAGAAAATCCCTTGATTGTGTTTGATTTTTTGCATTGAATTACACTTTATAATCGAGGTATACCTATTACAAAAGTTTAATAATATAGGTATTAGTTTTATTTATCTACATTTCTCTATCACAAAATGAAATGCATCTCGTTCAATTAGTCCCATGTCATTTGACCTACAGCGAATTTAATTTTTAGGTACCTACGTGTTATTAAATAAAAAATATAAACTAGCTTTATTTAGAACACTAACACGTCTCCTAGTCACTTTTTGTGAAAATTACAGATTGTAGGTTCTAAGTGACCCTGCCTTTCCTTTCATATTCCCGTGTTCGACGCAGCAACATTGTCCTTTACGCCGTTCAAGTCTGTAATTTTCGCCTGCCACTCATACTTGTTCATTTTCTAGGTCAATCAGCCAGTCAGTCAGTAGGAAGCGATTTTCCTCGTAAGCTAGCCCTGAGGAATTAGGTCCAGTGCGTACGTGCAAGCGACCACGCTCAGAGATATTATTATCTTCACTGCAACCGCCCACTGATATTCAGAGCGATGACTGCACATGATTCGTTGAACTTTACTCTCGTCAAGCCTTGAGCTAACGAATCTCTATACAAATATGTCTTTCTATCTACTGCTCGTATATCATTATTTGTTTGTTCATTATTTTTCATTAACACTTTATAAACGTGCGACATTATGTTTATTTTATATCCACGTAAAATGTTAAAAACTGTTTTTTCAATTTCTTTTTAAATATGACAAGTAAAATGTATGTTGATTAAAAATAACTTACACTTCTGTATTCTATTACTTTTTCAATGAACTCTTTTTTTCTTTATAAACATTACCATTTCCTTTTCATTTCGATTATCACGTGACAACTTCTAAATATCTTTATTCCAGCATAAAATGTTTTATATTTTAGTAAGTAACTGTCCATAAAACATTTACAATTTTTAGCCTTATTTCTTTATTGTACTTATATTTCTTTCCTTAGCAACGACAGACACTGATCGTCTAGCTCGTTACCTTGATTTCAAAGTCGTTTATAACTATTCGTTACATTGAGACAATCATTTGCGATGTATTATGATTTATCACTATCGAACACATCTGTATCATGCAGGACTAAAACATCTTTGCCACTGAACCCAGAGGTAAAAGAGGCCTTATTACTTCTACAAAATTCATTATGAATTATCTCCTTTTCTGCTATAGTACTATTAGGTTCTTGTTAGCCGTTTCCAAGGTTAGGTAGCCCACATAGCCAGATCAAAAAGAATTGTTGTAAAATATAGTTTGAATAACTGCTAAGGGTTCTACCCTTGTGGTTCGACTCCAGCGGCACCACCACACCTATTTCTGCCTTATAACGGCAGTGTTCAGCGCTGCTGTGTTCTGGTTTAAAGGGTATGTGGTAAGGAAGACATACTTATCTGAAGCGTTCCATAGTCCACAGGGGTAGCAACGCATCTGTGGCCCATCTAAGGTAGGACCGTGATCTTATCTTAGGTGATTACAGATGTCCATGGTCGGCAGTGGCCACTTACTATCAGGTTTATTGGATCATATAAAAAAACTAAGTAGAAAATATTATTTATTATTCATTTTTCGCAAAATTCAAAAATATCTCATGACGACATACCGAGTTTAGGTCACCACAAACATCTTGAAAAACAAGTAAACATGTGTCATGTGTCAACCATCCATCACACGGCTGTACACAGAGCATCATAACACCCCAATGATAAAGGGTTTTCAAGATATTGTTAATCTTGAAGGTAATTATCGGTTAAGTAAACAGGTAGTTACAATCTACTTTAAAATCCACGAGAGGAAGTGACACACGATTAACGATTTCTCGATTTAGTTTCTTTAAAGAAAATTTCAATTGATGCAAATACATGAAGGGTTCGCGTTCTTAGATTACTTACGTTTTATTTATATGAAGAGCTAGAGTGGGAGCTCTAACATACCGTCGTGCAGGTAACAGTGCGGCGAGAGCAGCGCTCGCTCGAGCTGAGTCCGATGGGGCAACGCGCTCAGAGGACTCCGGATGGCGTTCCTTCCTGAGACCGCGGAGTCCTCTTTGCAGCGTCGAGGACGGCCACCGGGGTTTTAATGCAGTAAAAATCCCACATAACCCGGCGTCGCTCCCGAGGCTTCAGATACCTTTTAAAGGTTTCCCCCTCGTCAAAAAAAAATAGTTAGGCAGGTAGGTAGTAAGTAAACTAAATCGTTGGTCTCTCACAAATGCGACGCTACTACCGTGCTACTACTAAGGACTGAATTAAATGTTACGAGGCATCTGCCTAAGGCGTATGCCTTGCTTTAAAAAACTAGGTACTTTGGAAAGGAATATTCCTGGAAATTGTTAAAATAGCTAAATTTCTTCACTCGTATAAGGAATTTGCGAGAAGTAATCATTGAACGATATAACGAGAAAAGAGTAGGTTATCAGAAATAACTTTTTGCCTGAATAGAGGTAATGTTTATACAAAAACGTTCAGTTTGAGGAATTTTAATGAAATTACCTACTGTTTAAATATTTCTCTTCCTTGTTAGAAGGTATGCTAAATACATTATAATGTGTTACTTACACAATAGGTATGTTAATCTATAATTTTATTTGATTTTGGGAATTTGATCGTATACATGACGCATTAATTATTAATTTCTTATAGCTTACTAGGCTCATACAAATAAATAAAGTTGAAATGTCTGTTTGTGATTTTAAAATATATTTTTTTAACTCAATGCATATGAAAGTATACACGACACCTATAGTCCTATAACGAAAATGCAATTTAAAAAACATGTCTGTTTGGCTGAGGTAATCTTCTAAACGACTGGACCGATTTTGACGGGATTTTCACTGGGAGGTAGCTGAAGGTCTGATGCTGTCAAGGGAGAGCCGGGTATCACCTTTGTTTAAATATTAACGTATTTTTACTTTTATAACGCGAATGAAAACACGGGCATCAGCTTGTTGTATTATACTACTAGTTTATAGGATATAACTCGGATTCGCTCATATGGATTACGTACTCGCCTATTAGAATTGTATGCTAAAACTACAAAAATGTTTTAAGCTACACAAAATTATGTTATAGATCTTTTGTATTAAATGGCTTAACTTTCAATCTATTATACCTCATTGTCTAACCACATTGGGTCCATAAGTACCTGTAACTCGGTCCTTAACCCTTATTCCCTATCTTTATCTCTCCACATTGTTATCGTTGGCCATCTCACTCGCACCTTCTCTGCTCCAAGTCACGTAGTCAGCCTGGGTTTTATCCTGGCTGTTTTTTTATATTATTCGGTTGTAAATCGACTGTCAGTTTTTTGTAGGTCAGGGTTAGTTAAAATATAGTGCTGTTTAAAAGGTATTGTTGGTTGTAGGAAACATTTATATTTTGTAGATAGTTCCGCTGATAATGCAATTGACTAGAAGTTTCTCGAAAAATCTAAGGTTCTAGAAACTTTTGTCTATAATCGTAGTCATTGACACGCTGCTTTGTTCCGGTTTTAAATAGGATTGTAGTAGGTAGGTACTAAGTCAGAGACACTTTGGTTGTCAAAGTTTAAAGGTGTTTGAAAATGGTTAAGGACAGCCTAATTTTCTACTTTAATTAAAAAAAACACAATTGGAGCCACCTACATCAACCATAAAACCGTCAGTCTATTACAGCCAATTTGGAACTTTTAGCTGGATTGCCTAAACTTACCCGTATGGACTTACCACCGTAAGAAAAAGGGAAGTTTTCAAATAAAACAAAATTAATAAACATAAGTAATATGATAAATATTTAATTTGAAAAAAAATCCTCGCGTACAGAGAAAAATATTGTTAAAATATCAATTTCATTGTTTTACATAATTATATGTATAATAAAGAATTGTAACATAATGTAAAATATGTAATTAAAATGGGTAGGTATATTTACCTATTAATATTTTAATTATGTTTTGAGCTACAACCGTACATATTTGACTGTGAAAAATAAATTTCAATTGGCCTTTTACCCAAAAAGAATTAGTGTATAACATAATATAAAAAAATCCTTGCTTTATCGAATGTTCTGTTGGAATTGTAAATTAATATAAATTTTTAATCATTTATTTTTCTTTTTACCGTACATCCAACCCAGTTTCATAGTGTCAATTAAAAAGCACAATCAACTCCAATTAGGTGATTATAACAAAACAAACCGATTAATAAAATACTATATTTTCCATTCTATGTTTTTTTTCTAATATTGTGGAATATTTAAGACATGTCCAATTGTACGATATCTTTTTCATGTTAAGATTATACGAGTATAGCAAACTGCCACTAGAAATAGGTTAAACCTTAGCCATGTTACTAGTAAATATGTAATATATTTAATCTGGATGTCAAATATATTTATTATAATTGTTTAAAGTGAATCACAATATTATATTACCTTAAATATACACACCAAAACTAAAACTTATGCATATATTTATTAATCTTAATCTATGTTCATATTTATCCCATAAATATCTTTACAGCAAGTAACCTACTAACTCCTACCAGAAAGTAGCAGCTATTATTAATAAATTGTAATGTCCAATCAACCAGAATAGACCACGGCAAATTTCTAAATCATCAACTAAACGCAGCAATGTCATCTGACTGACTGACATGATCTTCGTCACTGTCCAAATTTGCTGTCGTTAACAAACTGACGATTTTCGGCTGCACCTCCATTGCTTTCCGTTTGGGCATGGATCTCAACATCGAAGAGACGTATTTGCCAAAACTGTCATAAATGTCATCCTTTAGAAAAGTACCTTCTGCCAGATTCGTACCTGTATCTTCTTTAGGTTTTGGTCTTGGACGTTTTCTCTCTACCTTTAGTTCCTTATGGGTAATGGAATCCATTATTACATCTTCTGGATTTGTCAACTGCACCAACTCTTCAGCCGGTTCGTCGAAGATCTCTTGGTGTTCTTCTTTTACCTGAAAGAAAGAAAGAAATAATAAATTTGGAACAGAGAAAAAATAGTTGGTACGTATATTTAATGCTAAAATGTGCTAAGGATATAATATATCATTTGTTATTGATGCCTCCTATGCTAGAACAAACACACCGAAAGTTCAGGTACAATTCTGGCATACACCTAAATAATTATAGCATTGACACAGATATAACTTTTGTAAGTATACCTAATTAAGTATGATACATAAGTATAATCGATTAGACACTTTAATTCAAAAGATATTCCAACAAGGTTCTCCAGATTAAATGATAAATTACTTTTGTTAGATTGTAAGTTTCAAAATAATAGTATTGTTTTTCATAGTAACTATTAAAAGCCAGGGACTGCTTAATCAAACCGTTCTTTATATTACTGCAAAATAATGAATGAGGTACAGAAGAAAATACATTATTAGTCCCTAACAACTCAAGTAACAGTTAGGTACATTTATAGAGACGTTGATTACGTCTGCCAGAAAAAGGAGCAAGCGACTTTATTGACATTATAATTAGAATCTTGCTCTAATAGTTGATTATGCGGTTAATAAAGATTTTTTGTGATTGAAGGTAATTTATTTTTAATCGCCGGCATCTCTATAAACGCACCCGAAATTTAAACGTACCGTTTCCGTCCCCCAAGTATATTGCAAGTGTGGTCGGAGGAAGGAATCCATTTTGTCAAACCAGAAAACCTTTGGCTTATACTGAAGGTCATCCCTCGTGCTACTGTACGCTATCTTCTTCAGCTCCTGGCAGTAGGAATTCCTCAGGTTCTTGAACTTGATAGCCACATGTTTCGCATCAAAATTTTCAATTGCTAGTTTCTTCGCTATCGTCTCCGTCGCGGCCGCTCTCATTGGCCTATTCTTGTATACCGGTAGCTCGGTGTTCCATAGGCATTCTTCGTTTTTGTACAGTTCGATCAGCTCGAGGGTCTTAGCGTCGCTGATTCTCAGGGAGTTGCGTGAGGACTCCATGGGCGTGCGTCCGGACGGCGTGGCCACGGCTAACTGAGCGGTCGTTTCACGCTCGCTTCACGTGGGGCCAACCGTTACGCTTTTCGGAACGGTTTTTAATTTCATTTTCGCAAGGTGCTTCCGATTTTGGTTGTGTTATACCTGTGTTTTTTTCACAGCCTTATTTTAAGGAACTAATATTACTAAAAGGTCGTGCGATTTAGAAAGTGAAATTTAGGTTTTATACAACAAGTAAACACTATTAAAACCAATCATTATTTATATTAACGTAATTTTATATTTAAATATATTGTGAGATATATCTAATCAAAGGTATATTGGTACCTCCGAGGACTAACTTTGAACGCTTTTCTGACCCATAAACGGCTAGATAAGAACTAGAAAAGGCTAGAAATGAAATCCCTGATTCATGTGAGAAAAAATGATAAACCTTTCAAACAGCACAGTAATGCAAAAGTAGAAAGACAGAAATAAGTAAAAAATGAAAACTAACATAAGAAGTGAAAAAGAAAATTTATCAATAGCAATTTCTAGACTGTAAAAGATAATAGATATAGAACAATTCCATTGTTATTACTAGAAATAGACATGATTCTTGTTTATTGTTTGTGCAACTAACGTATGACTAAGTGTACCTAGATAATGGTGGCCAGTGTTTGTCACGGCCGTCTAAACGCTAGGGCACCCCTAGCTAACATAAAAGAAATGATTTAACCTACATAGACTTACATTATAATATGCTGTAAAAAATCTACAAATTCTACACTCATAGCCCTATACTAGGATGTATTATACATAAAGAGGAATACACCATCAATCAGATCCAGAACAAAAATGTAAAATCATCATTCAGAAATTTGTCTGGCAGGGGATTTTAGAAATAAAACCCGAGATCATCAAGAAATCAACAGTTGACGAACCGAGTGGGTTTCGGGTTCGATCCCCGACTGAAAGATATCTCAATGACGAACCATATTCTCAATCTAGATATCTGTACTCGTGTTTTTTTTTATATGATCGAAGTAGCAAACGAGCATGCAGCCCACCTGATAGTAAGTGACAACTGCCGCCCATGGACATCTGTAATCAACCCCATATAAGATCAAGGTCCTACCTGTGTATCCTACCTGAT